>CM076570.1:314077150-314208737 GCA_034641835.2 Pinus albicaulis | reverse complement strand
ATGGTTTGGTGAAGATTTCAGGTATTTTCTCCTTTGTCCCAATATATTCCACCTTTATGTTCCTTTCTACAACTTGCTCACGGACAAAATGATATTTGATAGGAATGTGTTTTGTTTTTGAATGCATGACATGATTCTTGGAGATGCTTATGGCATTGGTGTTGTTGCAAAACATCAGAATGGGCTTATCAAACTTCACTTGAAGATCCTGTAATGTTTATTTCATCCAGAGAACTTGTGTACAACAAGTTGCTGTTGCTATGTATTCTTCTTTTGCTATGGATAAGGAGATTGAAGACTGCTTCTTGCTCAGCTATGATACAAGACAACCACCTAGGTAGAAATCCGCTCCACTAGTGTTTTTACGATCATCAATGCTGCCTGCCCAATCTGCATCTCTATAGTCTGTGATGGTTGAGTCATTTCCTTTTGGATACCATAAGCCAAAATCTGTTGTTCCCTTAAGATAAAGAAAGATTCTTTTTACTACAACATGGGATTCTTTTGGTGTTGCTTGGAACCGTGCTACTTGCCCCACTGCTTTCATCACATTGGGCTTGGAAGCTGTCACATATAATGGACAACCAATCATGGATCTATACATTCTTTGGTTTGCATCCTTGGATATGTCATCTATGCTCAACTTGTAGCCAATCACCATTGGCGTGCCAACCAATTTGCAATCTTCCATCTGAAATCTCTTCAACGTTTCTTTGATATACTTGGTTTGACATATAAATATGCTCTTGTCTTCTTGAGATATCTGAAGTCCCAAGAAGAAAGTCAACTCACCAAGTAATGACATTTCAAACTCACTCTACATATACGATGCAAACTTCTTGCTTAACTTGTCATCATCGCTACCAAATATGATGTCATCCACATAAACTTCGATAAAAGTCAAATTGTTCTACTCAACCTTCACATAAATATTGCTATCGACATTTCCTCACTTGAATCCTTGTTTATGTAGGTACTTGTCAAGACATGCATACCAAGCTTTAGGATCTTGTTTTGGACCATATAATACTTTCGTCAACCTCCAAACATAATCTTATTTTTTTTCTTTTCTCTACACAGAAATCCCTTAGGTTGTTCTATATATACCTCTTCTTCCAATTCTCCATGAAAAATGGTTGATTTTACATCCATTTGATACACTTTGATCTTCCTTGAACATGCATATGCCAAGAACATTTGAATGGCTTCCATCCCTGTGACGGGTGCAAATGTCTCTTCGAAATTTATTCCTTCAACCTGTGCATACCCTTTGTAGACCAATGTTGTTTTGTTTCTGGTGACCTATCCATCCTCATTTAACTTGTTTTTGAAAACCCATGTTTTATCAATGACATTTTTATCCTTTGGTCATGGAACCAATTCCCATGTGTCATTCTTTTCAATATGATCCATTTCAGATTGAAAAGAGACCAACTACTCAAAAGATAATCATTTGAGTGCCTACCTTAGATGATAGATCTAGTGTCTTTTTATAGACTTGGGAGGGGCTACAAGGAATGCAACGATTCCTATTTTGGAGGGAGGAATTTTAATTTTAAATTCAATTCTAGAGGGAAAACTCCTTTGGGGTTTTTAAAATTTGAAATTTAATTGCCTATAAACCACCTTTTTGATTTTGGACTTTCATAGAGATTTGAAAACCCTCCAAATTAGTCTTTTTCCATAAATAAGAATATTTTACTATTTGGAGAAGAGTCTTGTTGCTTGTGCATGTGTCTTGACCAAAAAGATGTTGCCACCTCAACACCCTTTGGGGTTTTTTCCCACAAAAGTGGTTCTTCTTCAAACTGGCATAACTCACAAACCATGACGGCTCTTGGGGCATGCGAGCGGAATTAGGTCAAGGAGGAGAATCCAACAAAGATGGTCCAAACTTGACAAATCATGAATTGCCATGTCATTTTGGCTGACAAAATACGGGGCATCTCCTAGTGTTTCTTAGGTTGACATCAATGCCAACCATATATCAACAATCTCCCCCTTTGGCATTGATGGCAACAGACATATTCCCGCTGTGGTCACAGATCTCCCTGAGTCCATGCCTTTGATCTTGTTGATTTGCTTTCTCTCACCTTTGACATCAATGGAAAAGGGTGACTCCCCCTAACAATTGACCTGTTGCTTTGAACTTGTAACCTGCCTCTGCTTCCCCTGTTTGCTTGGTTGAATAAAGAGCATTTCAATGTGAACTTGGGAGAATCCCAAGTTTTTGTCGAAGATACTCAAACGTCTCACCTGGTAATGGTTTGGTGAAGATGTTAGTGATTTGCTCCTTTGTCTCAAATTTCAATATATTCAACCTTTATGTTCCTTTTTGCAACCTGCTCACGAACAAGGTGATATTTGATAGGAATGTGTTTTGTTTTTGAATGCATGACATGCTTCTTGGAAATGCTTATGGCATTGGTGTTGTCGCAAAACATCAAAATGGGCTCATCAAACTTAACCTGAAGATCCTGCAATGTTTGTTTCATCCAGAGGACCTGAGTACAGCAAGCTGCTGCTGCTATGTATTCTGCTTCTACTGTGGAGAAGGAGACGAAAGACTGCTTCTTGCTCAACTGTGATACAAGACAACCACCTATGTAAAAAGCTGCTCCACTAGTGCTTTTACGATCATCAACACTGCCTGCTCAATCTCCATCTGTATAGGCTTTGATGGTTAAGTCATTTCTTTTTGGATACCATAAGCCAAAATTTGTTGTTCCATTGAGAGAACGAAAAATTCTTTTATTGGAACAACATGGGATTCTTTTGGTGCTGCTTGGAACTATGCTACCTGTCCAACTGCTTGCATCACATCGAGTGAGGAAGCTGTCACATATAGTAGACTTCCATTCATGTATCACATATAGTAGACTTCCATTCATGTATCTATACATTCTTTGGTCTGCATCCTTGGATAAGTCATCTATGTTCAACTTGTAACCAATTACCATTGGGGTGCTAAGCTGTTTGCAATCTTTTCAACATTTCTTTGACATACTTGGTTTGACATATAAATATGCCCTTGTCTTCTTGAGATATCTAAAGTCCCAAGAAGAAATTCAACTCACCAAGTAATGAAATTTCAAACTCACTCTGCATATCAGATGCAAACTTGTTTCTTACTCTATCATCATCACTACCAGATATGATGTCATCAACATAAACTTCAATAATAGTCAAATTGTTTTGCTCAACCTTCACATAAAGGTTGCTATCAACATTTTCACTCTTGAACCCTTGTTTCTGAAGGTATCTCTCAAGACGAGCATACCAAGCTCTAGGAGCCTGTTTTAGACCATATAATGCTTTCTTCAACCTGCAAAGAGAATCTTTCTTGTCTATAAGCATAAATCCGTCAGGTTGTTCTATATATACCTCTTCTTCCATTTCTCCATTCAAAAAGGCTGATTTTACATCCATTTGATACACTTTGATCTTCCTTGAACATGCAGATGCCAAGAACATTCAAATGGCTTCCATCCTGGCGACCGATGCAAATGTCTCTTCGAAATCTATTCCTTCAACCTGTGCATACCCTTTGTAAACCAATGTTGCTTTTTTTTTGGTGACCTGTCCATCCTCATTCAACTTGTTTATGAAAACCCATTTTGTACCAATGACATTTTTATCTTTTGGTTGTGGAACCAATTCCCATGTGTCATTATTTTCAATCTGATCCAATTCTTCATTCATTGCTACAACCCAATGTTCATCATGACTAGCTTCTTCATAGCTGTTAGGTTCATATGTGGCTAAGAGAGCAAGATTGGCTTGTTTTGGAGTGTGCGATTGTCGATTTCTTCTGGTTCCTTTGCCTTCATTGATGTCCCCAATATGATTTGATCTGAAGACTGATTCTTTTGATACCATTTCTTGGGAATCTTTGAAGGAGGCTGCTGTTCATTTCTTGAATCTCCCTGGTTGATAGTTGTTTCCTCATTTGATTTCACTTGCTCCAGAGCTTCCTCTTTGACTTTTTCTAGTTTTGCCTTGTGTCTCTAGTTCGCCTGAATATGAGTTTCCTTGTTCAGTCTTTGGTCCACGAGCATCATCAAACAATACATTGATGCTTTCAACTATTCGGTCGAGTCTCTGATTATAACATCTATATGCTTTACTTTTGCGTGATTAACCAACAAAAATGCCTTCATTTAATTGAGAATAAAATTTTCTTGTCCTATGGTCTTCTCTTTTAATGTAACATTTACTTCCAAAAACTCGAAAATGTTTGACATTTGTTGGTCTTCCCCTCAATAGTTCATATAGAGTCTTATCACACTTGCTTCTATGTAATCCTCTGTTTAGAATGTACACTGTTATATCAACTGCCTGAACCCAAAATTTGTTGTCCAATTTTGAATCATTCAACATTGTTCTGGCCATTTCTTCTACAATTCTATTTTTCCTTTTGACGACTTCGTTTTGTTGTGTTGTCTTAGCAGTTGAGAACTATCTCTTTATTTCATGTTCCTCACAAAAGTGCTGAAGCCTGAAATGCTTTGGATGTGAATTTTCTACCGTTATCCAATCTCAAACTTTTGATCTTCAAATCAGTTTCATTTTCCACCATTTCCTTGTAGATTCTGAAACATTCAAATGCTTTAGACTTTTTCTTCAAAAAATGGATTGCTGTCATCTTGGTATAATCGCCAATCATTAGCCTAAGTACTATTCACCATCTAGTCCTTTAGTCTACATCAATCCACATAGATCATTGTGTATCAGTTCGAATAGTTTTGATGTGGAATGTTCCTTGGTCTTGAATTCAACTTTTGTTGTTTTCCATGCCTGCAATGTTTACATGAAGTGCTGGTTGGTTTTTAAATCTGCAACAGTTCTCTCACTTCCTCCCTTTTACTGATCGTGACAAGGTTGTCAAAATTTATGTGTTCCATCCATCTGTGCCAGAGCCAACTTTCATCTTCTTTTTCCAAGAAATAACCTTTGTCAATAGTCTCATCCAAAGTGTATATGCCACCGGCTTGCCAGATTTTTCTCTCCTTATTTCACATTTCTTTGAATCAAAGAGTAGCGTGTGTCCCTGATCACACATTTGACTTACACTCAACAAAATATGATTCATAATTTCAATAAGAAGCACATCCTTTGTTGTAGCATCCTTGCCTCCAAGTGTTAAAATTTGAAAGTTCTATGCAGGATTTTAAAAATTATTTGCAGAAACTTGAAAGTTCTATGTAGAAAACTGAATGAAACTAAATGTACTTTGTAGAAACCTAAATATATTTTGTAGAAAACTAAATGTACTTTGCAGAAAATTGAATGGAACTACATGTTATATGCTGTTACAATTACTTCGAATGCAAATTTCTTCTTCAAAACTTTTCAGATCAACAATTGTAGATAGAACATAAACTTAAGGATTATATGAAGACAACCAAGCACAAATATGAGACACTTAGATTTTGGTCCAATGACTAGGGAAAACCACTCGAGGGGGAAAGCCCAAATGATTCTTCTTCCATTAGATTTCTTCAATTGTTCAGCATAGTACAAAGAGAGAAAATGAGAATGAATAAAGTCACCAATGTCTGATTAACTTGTAGCTGAAGTGCACTTGCTCTTTGCTTGAAGATCTCCTCCTTCTCTTGATCAAATCATGACCTTCACACTTGTTTCAACTCTTCCCTTTCTCTTGCTCTTCAATAGATGTTACGCTTCTCTTGCACACACTCAACACTTGCTCTCCTTCTTCACAATGGACATGCTACACTCAACTCTTGCTTGCTCTTGCTTAAATAGATGAAAAAAGAGAGGAGTTACAAAATGAATTCAACCTTGATCCAATAATAGGAGAATCGAATTCCATGAGGGAGGAGTTACTTGAGGAGAAGAGTAACTCGTCCCAAGAATAAAAAGAGAGGTACACTTGTCTTGAGGAGTTACAGTTCAAATTAGGGAGAGAGAGAGTTACCCTTAGACATGAGAGAGTATTTGGTGAGAGTTACAACTCGAATTGAATGAGGGAGTTACAAGTGCATTTAATGAACATGAGTTACACTTTTGCCATACATTGAATTAGTGAGGGAGAGTTACATTCTCTTAAGTGTGGAGTTACTATTTTATTCCAAGAGAGAGGTTCGATTTGTCAAGTAAGAAATTCTCAATTTAATTTACTTATTCCATGAGAGAATTCGATTTTATTAATTCATTAAAGGTGAATGACTTTAAACTATTTTATAAATAATAGTATAATAATAATAATAATAATAATAATACTAGTAAGGATAAAAATATTAATTCTTGACTTGTATAATCATGATTGATTTGATTTTAAAGTGGATCCCATATGTCGAGATCATCCTTCCAAATTGAGATGTGACTTACTATTTTTGGAAAGTCATATTAGAATTGTTAGAAATGAAATTTTATTATAGGTGGTTCAAACATAATTGAAAGATATGATTTCTTCTAGGAGAAATTCATCCCTGAGTTGTCAAATTTTAACACCAAGCTTGACTATGATTGTTCCTATAATGTGTGCAGATCCATCATTTCCAAAAGACATTGTTCCATCCTTTCCTTCTTTCAGAGATATGAATCTATTTATGTCTTCGGTCATATGCATTGAGCAACCACTATCAACATACCACACATACTTCTTGCTTTGAGATTTTAGTGCGAGTGCACATCTCGCAGTTTTCTTCCTCTAGACCGTAGCATTTTGATTCTTTCGTGATTCCTTTGGGAGAGTGGTTAGCTTGCAATATTTAGCGAAATGTTCAAAATTGTTGCAATTATGACATTCTACTTCATTGCTTAAATTTCCAAATCTGTTATATTTTTTCCTATAATTCTCTCGAGAATTTCTAGGATAATCATTCCTGAATGAGCTTCCAAACTTGCCTCTGTTCCTATCATAGGCCTGGCAGTTTACAACTTTATGTCCAAAATTTCCGCAAGAATAACAAACACCAAGAAATATGGTTTGATACCTCATAAGAGGAGACCTTCTTTGTGAAATTGTTGTCAAAGAACTTCCTTGTTGATCTTGAACCTTTTGTTCTACTGGGAAACCTCTTTCTTTTGTGATAAATCCTCTTGTAATTTATACATAAGATTTTTGTGCATCTCCCTTTTCTGTCGTGGAGGCGGTCGAGACTTTTATGGATGTTTCCCTGTAGCCCAATCCTGTTATGTCTCTATGCGGCCTCTGACTACTATTGAGCTCATCTAATGCTCTGGAGTTGTTTGCAAAGTTCTGTTGAACATTTCTTCTTTGTGCGTCTTTTCGTAGAGACACTATCTCTGCTTCTAGGTCTTCCCTTGCCTTGTTGCTTTTTTCTAATTCTCTCCTAAGTGATTCTTCAATTTTTCTGGCTTCTTCCAATTGAACTTTAAGGTTGATGATGGTTTCATTCTATTCTTCATTCTTCCTGTTAAGGCTTTTAGCATGTTCTTTTACTTTTAATTCGGCTTCTAGAGATTTGACATCTCCTCTTTCAACCTTAAGATCCTTTATAACTTTGACCATTTCGTTTTTAAACTTGATTCTTTCCATCTCTTCTTCATCTTCTTCTTACAATGCTTCCTTACTGTTGTCCCTAACTGTGAATAACACTCTTCCTGTGCCATTTTCTTCGCCACTGTCACTTTCTTCTTTAGATGTTGAGCTGTCTTCTTTAGAGAAAAAGCTTTTCTTAAAGCCTTTCTTCTTACTTTGCTTATTGAATCATCTTTGACCCTTCTTCCCTTTCCTGGGTGCTTCATATTCATTACTAGAGTTCTTATGAGGACATTTAGCTGCAAAGTGACCAATCTCACCACAATTGAAACATATTAATGTAACTTTATCTTTGAACTTACCTGTTCCTCTTTTCAGCGTTCTCACAAAGTTGGCAATTTCTTCATTTGAGTATTCTTCTTCTTCATAGTAATTAGAGCTTGGTCTTGATCCCTGTTTGCTTTTCTCGGTTAGATTAACTTTCTTGTTCTTTCCTCATTTCATATGTCATAAGTATTCCATGCAATTGGTCCATGCTGAGCTTTCCAAATCATCTCTTTCTTCTAGCACAAAGACTTTAGCATCGAATCTCTCAGGGAGAGATCTTAGAACCTTTCGGACAACTACCTTGATTTCCATTGATTATCCCAATGCCTCTATAACATTCACTATTTCATCAACATGGAGGAAGTAGGCTGCAATTATGAAATTTTACTTCATTGCTAAAATGTCCAAATCTGTTATAGTTTTTCCTGTGATTCTCTTGAGAATTTCTGGGATAATCATTCTTGAATGAGCTTCCTAAATTTCCTCTGTTCCTATGATAGGCCTGGCAATTTACAACTTTATGTCCAAAATTTTCGCAAGAATAACAAACACAAAGAAATATGGTTTGATACCTCAGAGGAGGAGACCTTCTTTGTGAAATTGTTCTCCAAGAACCTTCTTGCTGATCTTGAACCTTTTGGTGGGAAACCTCTTTCCTTCGTGATAAATACTCCTGTAATTTCTGCATAAGATTTTTGTGCATCTACCTTTTTTGTCGTGGAGGCGGTCGAGCCTGTTATCGCTTGCCGCCTACACCTACCTACAGTTAGCAGGAAAAGCCTTTAACCCCACAAGGTGTGATTGGTGGCAAGGAATTCAGAGAAGGCGCTGTCACACTAACCTTTTGGTGGGAAACCTCTTTCCTTCGTGATAAATACTCCTGTAATTTCTGCATAAGATTTTTGTGCATCTACCTTTTTTGTCGTGGAGGCGGTCGAGCCTGTTATCGCTTGCCGCCTACACCTACCTACAGTTAGCAGGAAAAGCCTTTAACCCCACAAGGTGTGATTGGTGGCAAGGAATTCAGAGAAGGCGCTGTCACACTAATCTCGACTCTTTCCGTTTAAACTATCTCCTAGGTTAGCTATGGGGGTACTCCCTAAATGGAAAACTATGTTAAAAGATGTGAATTTCTAGGCGAGTTAGAGTTAAATAGATTACTTTTTAGGATTTATAAGCAATAACCATCAATACATAATTTAAATAGGCATAAAGCATATGAAAATCAATGCCTTAAAAGTATTTCTCTTTAAAATGAAAATGTATTTGCTTAAATGAAGTAAAATGCTTTCAAATGGAAAGCAAAAGTAATCCTGAAAAGTGAAACATGAAAATGTTAGCACAAGATATTGTAAATGCTTTCAAGATAAATAGATTTATGAATTAAAGCATGAGAAGCTATCTTGCTCAAAATGAAACAATTAGTGATGTACTTATTGTTTCGGGGAATTAACACCCTAGAGGTTGGTTGGGATTCAACCTCCACAGAGCAGGGGCGTACTACTTAACAGAGACCCACACGATCATGCACATTCATAAAAACTAAATAGAGCAGAATGAGAGGTTTACCCGTTGGTCCTACGTTTGAAGTAGATCCACGTGGAGTTCAAACTCCCTGTAACCGTCCTTCCTCCTTAACTTGAAATACAAGAAGAAACCAGCACAAAGGACAAGTTGTACAGTATATTTCTACTCTATATGTTAGTGTGATTCATATAAAACATTAAATAAATCATAATGAATGCATGTATAACAAATATTCTTCATACATTAAAGCATACACTAACACGTTTATTTCGGGAACAGCATGATACTTCTGTATTATAAATCGTACGTACAAAAGTAATCAAGAGGAGAGATCACCTGATCCTTCCAAGGCCTTCGCAGACCGTCGTCCGGATCCGTCCAGCCCTTGCCTCGCTAAGACTCCTTCCAAACTGGTGCATACGAGATAACATATAAAGGATGTGTATCTCAAGGAAACAAGGGTTTCCTACAATGAACTGGGAAAGTGCAGGAGGCACGGGGAATCGGACTTGGATAGGGAATACCAACAGAGTATAATAATAATAATTCTCTCTCTCCCTTAGGCCATACACATGAGGGCTTTTTATAGTCCCTCCAAGTAGTTTCAGCAGTTGGAAACAGTTGGCCACGGGCTGGGGTGGTTGAACTACCTGAGTAACCATCAACCCGGCGCGAAATTAGGGATTTTTTATATATTTTTTAATCATTTTAATGGCATACGCGGAAAAGTCTAGCTGTACTCGCGTATACACGCGGAAAAACACGGGCATAGTCGCGTATGGAGGATTTTCCATTGTTTTTAAGTGAATTTGTCCAAGTCTGTAGGAATGGGTGCCCAAAAAGCCATGAAGCAATCATGAATCATGTCAAGGTGAGAAATGATGCTATAACAGATGCCCCCTAATATATGAGGTCAGAAGGGGTACATGATGGCCGAAATGTATTATGCACATAGAGAGAACTTCGCAAGGACAAGAGAGGACTTCACCAGATTTCAGCCTGCCAAAAACCAATGAAAGAAACCAGAGAGTCAACACATGCTGAGGCGGGCATACCCATGCTCAGTCAAAAATACATCATATATATAGAAAGTATTGAATAGATCCAACATGTATACAAGTATAACTGAACTGAAAGTACATAGTGAATCATCTGAGCAGGGCCCGGAAAGACAAATCTGTATCAATGTCCAAGTATCACATATAGAAAGTTGATCAAAGATAGTGCAACTGGATGTCTGATCAAGTAACTGAATCTCCAAGTACCGGATCACCATTCTGTTGAATCCAGCATTTAATCACGCAACTGAGGTCCAACATACAATCTCTTGTCTGCAGCACCAACATATAAGAATTAGACAGCAACAACGACGAAAGCGAAAGGGCTGTCAACGGTAGGCAGAAATCATTTTGGCAGGGTCTTCACCGATCACAACGGCACAATTCTACACAATGGGAATAAATGAGCTGAAGTCGACCATGTGAGAAATCGTTGGATTACCGGGCAATGATGTTTCCCGTTAACCAACGCGAGACAACCCACCAATAATGATAATGAGTGTCAAGGTGCCCCAGTACAATCTGACAAGTGTGAATGAATGAGTTGGAGTCGAACACTTGAAAGAATCTACCAATCAGGAGGCAATGATGAATCCCCACTGTCGATAGCGAAGAGTCTGCCACTGATGACTGCAAACCCTAAGGTACTGACAAAAGACTCTAGATCTTGTTCCCAGAGCAATGAGTCAGAGTCGATGGGAAAAGATCTGCTGGAAGGAAGGCATTAAGGCATCCCACATCAGTCCAGCGCGAGTGTAACCCGCAGGCCAAGATTTGGAAGGAATCGGACAAAGTAGAGTGATGGAACCAAAACCGAAGTACGTTTCCGACATGCACAAGATGAAGCTAGCGCACGGAAGAAACCCTCTGAACCAACCAATAATGAAAGCTAACACAGAGGCGAGAAATCCACCAATAGGGTCAAATGGAAATCAAGGTACTGCACGAATCCCAAGTGTGATAATGTGTGCTGACGTCGAACACAGGGGAAACCACTCAGTCAAAGACCCATGATGATGATCAAATGCTGAGCACGAGGTCACCCTATCAATGAGGAAATAGGCCCAAAGGTGCGTCCCTAGGCTTACGCTCGAGCAATGTGTCGTAGTCGATAAGAGAACTTGTACATGACAGAGATCAATGAGGGACCTTCTCAAACCGACTCTGACGAAGGATCAAAACATCGATGTGATAGAACATGAAATGCGACAAGGCCAGGCGTGAATAATGAGTCGAGACACCGCGAATGGCCGACTCGAGGCTAGACTTCCCTTGAACAAAGCACGACTACGTGATGACCATGGCGGAGTAAAAATGACCTTTGTATAGAATGCCGTGCGCTACTTAGGAGGCAAAACAAACTCTCCATATGATTGGAAGAGATAACCAACCGGGGGAGAACTGACAAGTGAAACATGGTAAAGGCTGAACCTAGGTCAAAACTAAAACCATCCCAAATGAAGGAAATATATATAAGTATATGTGCTTTGTTCAAGGGCGAAAAAACTGACTCTGTACTGCCATCAAAATAACGAAGATACATCCCGTTCCCGCTCTTTTTGTTATATTTTATTTTTTTGTCTTTTTCATATAATAAGCCTGAAAAAGAATAAAAGAATGCTATGATACAATGGATAGAACGAGTATCAAGAAATCAGATGCACTAGTTCCTGGGACTGGAACAATCCTATGCTCAATGCAAGGTGGCGAAAACTGGTCAGTGATACTCAGAGGAACGTTCCATCCATGGGTACAAAGGTGTCAAGTCGTGATAGCTAAGTGCATGCAATGGTTAACTTGTACAGAAAGTCAAGGTCAAAAGTTGGCTTAAACATCAAGTCCAAATGAAGCTGGCTAAAGGCCAGGATAAACAAGTAGCCAATATGCAATGCAGTAATACAACTTAACGACACCAGGGAGCCTCTAGGGTATAAGCCAGAAAAAATGATAAGTGATGAAGGAGAAGAATGAAGCTTCAACACAGAAGACATGGCGGGACTAAAGAGGACTCCCGAGCCTACATAAAAAGCAGCATGGGCAACAAGTGATAGCGAGGAACTAACTAGGAAGCCCATGAAAAGGGAGGCTCTACCATCAAGTCATGATTAAAAATCGGCGAGTGAAATGGGTGTAATGCTCATGACCTGATGGGATCGACCCTAAGGCAAGTGATCAGTATGGAGGCTAGTATGCAAGATGCAACGGAAAATGATTCCCCTAACCTATATGCCGGTGAAGATCATATACTCGCAAAGTGAAGAGTGCTGAAATCATGGGTCAAAATAGCTGAAAAATCTCGAAATCGTCAAAATGTATCTCCAGAAACATACCAAAGCCAGGCACTTCACAAGCAATCGAGTTATACGGCATAAGACGTATCGAAAAAATAAGCACAAGGAATTTTTTTTCAAAAATTTTCAACTTTTTAGCCATAAATACACAAATTACCTCTCAATTGGTTCATTATTGCATAGGGCGATTTGGAAAAAGAGCTCGGGAGCTAAAAAGCTTGTTTCGTCGAAATCGGGAAATCGAATAGCAGACCGTCGGAATTCAGCGAAACTTCGGGTAGGCTCCTTATTCATCTGTTTAATCATTTTGTCCAGTTTAAAAATTAAAATTAAGTGAATTTTTGCCTAGAAACCCTTTCTTAAAAAATGCGTATACGCGCATACGCGGGTTTAATGAAGTGAAGTCGCGTATACACCTTGGCGTACTGTAGAAAAAGTCGCGTATGCGCGAGAGTCCATAACTCAAAAAGAAGTTTCTAATGCAGAATTTTAATGAAATTTTTTCAGGGATGACTATCTCTTGGAGGGAATGTGAGCACAAAGGCAAGCAATAGACCAAGAGGTCATGCGAGTGATCGCGCGACACAAAATGTCCTCACTAAAGCGCATGGTTTTATTCAAATTTTTCAAAATGCCCAATATGAAAAGTAATGTGAGATTGCTTGAAATGCTGTGTGTAAATGCTGGGAGCCGAGATCGGGATTGCTTCATCATTGATCAAATGCCACTACGCATAGAAGTGGAAGATATATACTTCATCAGCTGGACTCTCCGGGGAGGGGAGACCCGGTGGATCCGCACGAAGGAAAGCCCCCGGGAGGGTTGGACCGTGGAGGACTACGATCCAAATCTATTACGTAGATAATTCCAAGAAAGTTGGCACACTGAGATTGCTATCGAAGAGATATCGAGGATTTGCACATAAAGATCCTCCTATTCACCATCGGCGAGTGGCGCAGATCTCGCCTCACTACACCGGGCGTCCGGGACGCACATGAGCATAGTCGTAGAGTGCTTAATTCATGTGTATGATTGGTGCACAGCCACGCTTTACGTGAGAACATGAAACAACAAGCGGCCTCCATTCGCCAAAGCAAAAACAAAACACTTTGGCTATGGAACCATTTTGACCACATTCTTCTTCGAGAGAGTCTCCGGCTTTTGAGACCCAGAAGTCATCTCAACTATCGGCGGCCCCTCGGGATCCCAAGAATCGCCCGTTGGGCGAGACACTGATGAAGAGAGCAGGGCGGCGAGGTACCCCGAACTACGGGACGATGAGTTCTTCCCTATGGTGGAAGAGAAACAGAGATCATCGCAAAGATGGGCGACTACATCCCCTATGCTTAGGGATGGATTTCCGAGGAGATCCAGATCTAGTACTTCCACCGCTAAGCGCGCATGGGGAAGCAGTCGGTAAGTTTTTTTCAAAAATTTTTAACTTATATGATTTTTTGGAATTTCAAATATGTATGAAAATGAAAAACAAACATGTTTTTGGATTGGATTCATAATGAGCGACAATTAAAAATGATCATGTTTCGGATGTTGGACCGGTGCGTCCGAGGGCCCTAGCACGTCACAAGCGCCGACGAGAGGGTGAGGCAGAGACGAATGGATTCCGACGGGGACACTCAGGCGCACGGGATGAAAACTTGGAGGACCGACCCGCCGCAAATCCTCCTCGGGAGCCGCTGTGGAGGACTTGCGCCGAGTCCGGGAAGCGAGGTTGTAGGAGTACCCCGGGGCCGGGTTGGGATCGTTCCTCCGTGTGAGCCACTGCGGTGATGTTCTATAGGAACGCAACTTACGGGCGGGGTCCTCGGGAAGTAGACAAGATTTTTCATATTAGATGACTAGTGATACTTTTTTGAGGGTGAACATGATGGGGCATAAGCCCAAGTTTTGTACTGGCATTGATGGATCCAAATTTTGTAAAGAGTTTTTTTGACACTCCTAGATGATATATATGAGCGATATTTGATGTGATGTGATAAATGTATCAAATGTATGATGTTTTTGATGATTAAAATTTATTGTATTGAATGATTAATGTGCCAATCTAAAGCTTGATTAGCCAATGAGCTCGACAAACCAATTGTCGTTTCGAGGAATATGAATGAATGTTAAAAATTGAAATGACCTTTGTAACAAACGTATCCCTCGAGAACAATCGTAATAAAATTGGATCTAGCGTACCCGATAAGTGTTGTTCAACTACATGACACCACGAAGTCGGGGAGTCCAAGAAAACTACCAACAAATCAACACCCAAGGATATTGCCTCAGAGAGTAGATGAATGACTGCGAGTAGTCATTACGCTACGTTATTGGAAGCAAGACTCAATGCAGACCCCTCTTGATACCAACACGTGACTGCGGAAGGATAATGAAGCACCCAAGGCAAATGCGGAAGCTAAGTTAAGGTGTCTACTAACACCATCTGGCGAAACCGAAATGACTCATGACATCAGCACAAACCTGACTTAGCGGATCAAAAACATCACCATCTCATCAAAAATCGAAAATCAAACGAGATATGTACAAAACAAAAAACTACTATATACAAGCAAAATGCCGGGTCCACGTACCTAGGCATAATCACTTCTTCGAATGGGGAGCCCATTTCGTGGGTCTGCAGAACGACTCGTTCCCTTCGAAGTCAACCAAGGTATACGCTCCTTTCTTAAGGACCTTTTTGACGATATAGGGGCCATACCACATCGACTTAAACTTTCCTGCGCCTCAAGGCATCTTTTTTCTTTGGGGCATAGACCAAAACAAGGTCACCTTCGGGAAAAGATCCTAGGCTTAACCGCCTTATCGTCATCAACTTTTGACTCTGTTTTATAGGGCTTCGTTCAACGTGGCGGCATCTCGTGCTGTTGCTCATCAAGATGTTCCAGGATAGAAAAGGCCGCTCTGCCGGACTAGAAGTGTCGGGGAAGAAGCTCACCAGACTAATTTAAGGAAGGAATCTCGCATTCATGGGAAACTGCGGAATCACGGATGTCCACTGTGCTAAACTGAAACGGAGTAAAGCCGGTTGCGTGCTTTTAGCCGGCGTCCCTGTATGCCCGCAGTGCGGGGATATAGCATAATATGCCCGATTGGATCTATGTTTATCAATCGTCAGTTGAAGAATTGTGCTTCAAGGATTTGTTAACGGCTTCCACTTGCCCCATTGGCTCCGAGGATAATATGGAGATGAATGCTCTGCACGGAAAACCCAATTTAAGAGCCAACTCGCGCCCATCATGCGTTTGCAGAAAGTAGACGCATGATGGTCGGCGTGACAGTCTCTCTAGGTATACCAAAACGAGCGATGACTTGTGGTTGAAGAAGAAAGAGCGCTGCAGTCTCACCATCGTTCCCAAAAGTAGGCACAGCTTCGACCCACTTTCCGTAAGTAGCTCTCCGCTACGATAATGTACTTCTGTGACCTTTTGCCGAAGAGCGGGTTGCATAAGTAGTATAATCCATACCCCACTTTGCAGAAGGGTCCGAAAGCGATACTTACTTTGGAAAAAAGCGCAGGTTGGATGAGCGCACATTTTTTCGAGTATACGACGACAAGGATCTACACTTTCTTTGGCGATTCAATACAATCTTTGAAAATCGAGTGAGCCGAGAAGTAGCCAAATGACGCAAAATCTTTTGGGTTGTAGCAAGCTCCTACGATAAATGACTACAAGCTCCACTCTCCGTGAGAATCATTGAGCACGTCCTCGGCTTCTTCGAAAGTTAAAGCGGCGTCTTAGGATTGAATCAACCCCTCGACTAGTACAAAGCATCACCAATAATCGTAGATAACTTTAGCTAAGTGACAACGGCTTGCGACAGCTCATCTTTGGCGAAAAAGAAGAGGGAAACTTCGCGATGCGGGAGATACACTAACTGATATCCCCATACCAAGGATCTTGTGGAGAGATTAGAAACAAGTGTTCGTCCGGAAGGACTCATCATAGATCATCTCCTCTCCACAAGGCAACTCGGGAGATCAATTTCGTTGTAGACTCAATGACTTCTTGGATTTGGCGGACATGAACTCTAGATCGAATTCTCGTAATATCACTAATCCATCTATTATATTTGCCCCCAATCACTACGTTCTCTCGAGACAAAGTCAGAAATGGATTGGCGGTACTGCCAAGACATAAGTTTTCGTAAGAATAATATAATGCGGAGTCGTCGCACGCGCGTGGGTGCGTCGCTAAGGCTAATTTTCTATCGACGGTGTATCGTGATCTCGAGGTCCTACCAGTCCTCGACTAAGGTAGTAAATAACATGCATCAGACGAGCATCATCCTCTGAATCGAGAACCATACCAATGGTAGGTCTGCTTTGTAGCCAGATACAAAAGAAAATCTCTCGCTATAATCGGGTGGACTCGTGTAAAGGAGCGAGAGGTCAATGCCTTCTTTCAAGGCATCAGAATGAGCGTTGAGCGTAGTCGTCCCAAAGAAAAGAACTCCTTTCTTCAACAATCTCATATATCCCTTTGTGAAATCTCAAAGCATAGTTAACGATAAAACCTCAGAAGAAAGCTAGACTTCCCTTGAGACTTTTGAAGGCCGACGAATTGAAGACGGGGGAGGCAAAGTCGAAGTATTGCCTCAACCTTGAAGGGATCTACCATATCCCTTCCTGAGACTACTAATAAATCCCAACGGCATTGACTGATGATATTCACAGCACGCACTTGTTCGGATTCAAAACGAATTTTATAAAAACGACATCTTTCAAATATTTGCCTCGGAGGTGACCAGGGATGATCCATCCTCTTTCGAGAATGAGTAGCTAGATCATCTAAGTATGCCTCGATGATTTTCTTGATGTCGTGGAAGGCGTAAGACATGGGGCCCCATTTAAAAGTAGCTCCAGCATTTTTAAGACCAAAAAGGCATTTTCTTATATGCAAAACGTACTCGAGGACAAATAAATGCGGTCTTATAGTTGATCTTACGGACGGATAGTAATTTGATTATAACCGAGAGCGACCGTCCATGAAGGAGAAAATCTCAAGTTCTGGCACATGCGTCAATAATACTGATCAATGAAGGGTGTGGGGTAATTATCTTTAGGACACACGCCTTATTCGAGTCTCGAAATCGATGCATACTCGAATCGTTCCTTGCTTTTTTATGCAACCGAGCTGTTTGAAACCCTCATTCGGTCGTAGAGAAGGCCGGGGAAAATGAATCCCGCCTTAAGCGACCTTTCAACTTCGGCTCTTGATGGGCTGCTTTAGCCTTCCTAGGATTAACCTGGACGAAGTTTTTGCCATGCCCGGCTTACGCGTTTTCATACGTCTTGGATCTCATGCTTTCGACGATAGATGGGTACTATGCCGTAGGCATTTCCTCATAAGACCAAGCAAAAACATCCCTATACTCTTTGAAGAGCTCGGTATAGATTTGAACCTCTTCATGGGAACATTGACTCCAAATGAAAACGTTCTCGATAATGTTGGGATTCCTGGGGATGTTCAACGGGGATAGTAGGAGAGATCAAGCGACTCTTATGTTCCCTTCCGACGCATAAACTTTGTGCTTGGTGCTAAGGGGTTCAAGAGTCGGGTGAACAGGGTCCGGAGAGGCGAGGACTTGGAAAGCTTGTTTCGACTTCGCTCAAGTCGTAGTGAAGTAAGACCGATGATGCGAAGTCATCCCACGGTCTATCTATACACAATCATCGCTTCCCCGGGATGGCCTCTTCGCGATGGAAGAGTGGTATCTAGACAATCACCGGCGAGAAGAAGAAGTAGCGTCCAAGCGGAGCCACATCACCATCCAACTCTTCCGCGAAAGAGGAGGCTGGATCGAGACTACGGCGGTCATCAACAGATGGAGGCGATATGCAATCTCGCCGTTGCGAAATCGGGGAATGCCATTCCACCCACTTGCCCTTCTTCCAATGTGGCAAAGGCTGGAGAAGGTAAGGTCCAAAGGGTCAGAAAAATAATGAGTTCCGAAAGAGACTCTCTTCGAAGGGGAGCCTTGAGGATGAAATAGCATTAATAGACACCTTAGGAGGAGGAAGATCAAAAGAACCCATCGGGGAAGAATACATTCCAACTCCTGCAGTTTCTCGACGGGCGCCTTTGGTGGTATTATCCAACTTAGGGTACGGATGAGTCGGAGACGCATCCGGGTCTGACGGAGGACGAGATCCGGTTGATCCATCACTGGGATGACTATCCTCCCTTCGTGGGGAAACACTACAATTCAGAAATAATGAAGATGCAATGGCATCCATCTCATATATCTCGGTTCCTCCCCAACAGGGAAGGTTAGTAGTCGAAGGTCGCATCTACTAGCTCAACTTCTTATGTTAACGGTTTTGCCCCCCAACACGGATGGGCAAAGCGGGACAATACCATGGGCGTGTGAGAATGACCATCGAATGCGAAGTAAAATAGTGCTAGACGGAGCGGCTTTGGAGATCCAAGTACCTTCTGACATTTCACAAAAGACATCACGCGATTCAGAAGCACCCTCATCAACAACCGTGCGAAAGATGTTAGTCTTCCGATACGATGATTTAATATGGAAGGCCATACGATGAGGAAGTCTCTTCTTAAAATTCTTCATATCAAAGGTAATCGAGAAGAGAATGTTTTCTGGATCAATACGCTTCCCCAATGGCAGGTGAGGCAAAGCATCACGCGGTCGGACAAGATCGGGAGTACCTCTAAAGCGGACATAGCACAAGGGACTCTCGCGCCAAATCTTCTACAAATCGAGAGTAGTTACGAAGCAAAGCTTCTCATGTTTGGATTAATCGTTGACCGCTTAGAGGATGCCTTCGGTATCACGAGGCATAAACTCAACCTTGATTGGCTTCGTGATGTGAAGCGGCTCGATAGCATCGGGAACTTCCTTAGCTTTCGAAGATTCCTCTCCGCCATAATCACCGGGATCTCGTAGCGACATCCACGTGAGCACTCATCATAAAGATATTCGATGGAACTTCCCCTTCCCGAGCGCCTCCCGCGAGGAAGCCCCCAAGATTTTTGGTTCGCGCCGACGTGTAATTCTCTGCCCTTGGGGAAAAGGGTTTGTTAGCACGGCCTGGGAACTAGAAGAACCCCTGTCTCGAGATAACGTGCGGCTCGAGCATCACCGAATTTTCGGTGCAAAGTGTGTGTGAGATGGTCTCCTAGTGACAAAGCTTGCATGGAAACTTCACTTTCTTTTTTCTCCTTTTGCCCTTCACCAACACGCTCGTTGGTTTTATTTGCATTGCCCTTCCCATTCTTGCCCTTCTTCTTGTTATTACGTCCCTTCTTCTTCCCATCGCGGACTCGTTGGATTTCCTTTTGGAGTTCGAGAAGATTGGAGCCGGCATTAATGGACAAAGAGCGGGAAGGTGATGAAAATCCAGCGAGCACAGATGACGACTCGGAAGCAATGCGGTGTAAAGACAAGCTACTCCGCCAATTGAGAAAAGCGCTGCTGCACTACTGCGGCCAGATCCGGCAGAGTCCGTCACCATGCGGACCGGGGTTTGGGTTTCGATAGATCCACTTTTGGAGGCGAGGAGCATCGGGCAAATACTTGTAAAGCATGCCGAGCCCGAGAATAGATCATAACTCTAAGCTATCGGGCCCTAAAGATGGCTCGCTCCTCGGAATATACCCCCGACATGGATACATCTCTTTTGAAATATCGGCTGAAGCGATTTATCTAAACCACTCGAGAAGAACTCACCCGGAATATGGGCTTTGATAAGCCTCTTCCTTCTCCTCCTATTCCTGAATAGTGATCGAGAAATGTGAGTTATAGCCCTCATCCTGCTTATTTTTCAAGCCAGGAGTTCGGTCACGACCTCATATACTGACGGGCAACGCTGGAAATGGTTAAGAAAAAGTGACACGATGCTTCTCCAAATGTGTGAACCGGCACTTTGATGAGCTCTATATACCACTTTTGCTTGGCATTTCCGGTTAAGGTGCGGCGAAATAATCTCAATCTAATCGAGCGATCGATCGGAGAGAGTTTGAAGAGCACCATAAGAGTGGAAAGTGGTGATGTGATGCTCGCGGATCTTCACGCATTCTTGCCTTCAAACTTAGGAATGTGCGAAGGAAGTTTGGTTGGAGCTAGGAGTCACCTCGGACCGTATCGAATCGGGTCATTAGTTCAACTTTCGCCAAGTCACGGCAAGTTTAACGTTGCCAGTAAATGGTAATCGAGGCGGAGTTCTGAGAATTCCATCATGATGGTGGATGTGATTTCAAACGATTCGAAAAGAATAGCTCGGATTTGATGAGGCACCCGAGTACGGCCAAAGAGAAGGACATCCGTAGACACGGAGAAGAACCTCCTCCCCATGCGCAGAGTTACCATAACCCAGGCTAGTTCCCCCTGGCCAAGTATTGACCAAGAGGAAAGCCCCCGAGTAGGGGTTCCATGCATTAGATAGAGGGAAAAAAGAGCCCGATAAGCACTCGATGCGGGGAAAGAAGCATTCCCCTGGATGACTCGCGATGAACGCATCTCCGCTCTCGACATTGCAAACATAGGATTCCACCCCATAAAAAGCGATCGAACTTGGTCCCCGAGCCCAAGGATTAAAACTTTGGAGTCCGGGACGTAAAAGGAAACGACCCTAAAGAAGGATTGGGACTAGGAATATGCCCAGTCCCAAAGGGGAAACCCCGAAAGCAGAAGGCGATCCACCTAGCCATGTTAGACATGGGCGTAGATCGCTAGACCGGCGATAAAGGAAAAGAGAGGATTTCCCAGACAATGGACATCCCACGAAACAAAAGGGACAGATTGAGGAAGCATATGCTTGGGTGAACCCGTAGCGAAACATAACAGAGTGCTAGAAGCTACCCGCGAAGATAGACCCAGAGTGCCCCCCGCCTCCCCCACCCGTGCTGGGGGTGCGAATGCCGCGCGGCACTCCACGGTAGAAGCCGCGTTCCCCGGTCGTGGCCATCGAAGATAAGAAAGATATGGAAGATCGGCGGTCTCTCGGACTCCGGTCAGACGTGCGAATAACAAACGGATGATCAAGAGGAAGAGGAGATGGACTCGTAGTCACACGGGCTCGGGTATATCTTCTATACGAAAAATCTTCCTCCCTGAGGAAACAATACTCTCGAGGTGAAAGCGGAGCCGGCACGGAATCGGGACGAATGAAACCTTCGGACTCTAAGTGGAGGATCTCTCACGCGTCGGACTCTCGCGGGTGAAAACCACTAAATACGCTCCCACGCCTTCTCGAAGAAGGCTCTGCGCTCTCGTGAGATAACCCCGGATTCTCCTCGAACGTCGAGGCGCTTTCGATCAACCACTTTTACAGGTTATTATATTAGACTCAAGAAAAGTGAAAAGCTAGGCAAGGCTAGGAGCAAAGAGCCACTCACTAAAATCAAAATCCACGAGAAACGACATAGCAAAACGGTACTCCAAGTATTTCCGCTCCGGTGATGAGGACCGACACTTTCAAAATACAAAATGAAGCGAAGTATAGGGCCTTCCGAAACGATGCCTGGGATGATTAGGGCCCCCGAACAATTAGCGAAGTGTATCGAGAAACGATTACGTCGACCTCCCTCAACGACGGCACTTTGCGGCTCAAGCACCCAAGCTTCGCAAGGGCACCCGGAAATGCTGCCGAGAGTGATGCGACGTGCGCCCTCGGGTACCACGGGTATTCCCCCGCGGTCACACTGTGTGGAACCTAGGAACGACGACTGATGGACACCAATCCGTATCGGAAGGCGTGGGCGGAACGGTCTTGAGAGTCGGTCGGCTAATCGTGAGGGGGGTATCCTCTCTTCTTAACCTTCACTTCCCCTCGCTTGACTCTCGGATGAGAGCTTTCCCGGTCCCACCCTCACGGAGTTGGATTTTCAGCTCAATTAATCAACTTCTATGTTTGTTTGAGCGGCCTTGGAGAAGTTAACTCTCCTCTCACCTATTCCAGGCCCTACAACCTAGCTAGTTGGTGATTGACACTTAATAAAACTTGCTAGTTGATTTTATATTAAAATCGCTTATTTTAAAGGGAGTCGTTGTATTAAGTCACAAGGATATGGAGTTGAAAACCAATGATGTTACGTACGCAAAAGAAATTAATAAAAACCCGATCTACATGCACATGCAGTTCTTTAGTCTTTCGATGAAGAGCAATTTCTATATGAGTTCTACGAGACTAAAAAATGTATTTTCTTTTCGAATTACAAACTCACACTCACAAAAACTAAGAAGCTAACTAAATGATTCGAAATGCACCTAATGCAAATGACCACTAGCATGTAAATTCTAAGATGCAAAAGTCTCTCATGCTAAACAATTGAGTGAAATTTCCCAAAAGAGCTCCCTTTTCAAGTTTCAACTCATCTTTTCGATATCGAGCAAAAGCCAATTCTTGCAAACAAGAACTCTTAATATAAGACACCAGATACTCAACGAGAAGAAGAAGAAATCAAAAGACAACCTCTCCTCAAAATCAAAGTCTGAAAACTAGAAGCAAGAAACTTCACTAAAGTCTCAAAAGATGAAGCCAAAGCGAAAATAAAAACAAACACTAACATAACAAAAAAAACAAAAACAAGAAACAATGTTTTTACGAGTTTTTGATATGCAAAAACAAAAAAGCAAAACAAATGTTTTTGGGCTTTTTAGTTTTATAAAACAAGAGCTTCAAAAAAAACCAAGAACAACTATCCCAATCCAAGCCAAAACGAAGACCCGAATTTCAAGCATAAACTTCAACTATGCCCCCAAACCTTATAAAGCTAATGATAGCAAGATCAATAAGAGCAATGGAAGACTAAAAACCCAATCGAAAACGACCAAGAGAAATAGATGCAAATTAGATTTGCAACACAAAAACTCGAAAGAAAGCAAGAAAAGTTCTTCGAAAATTGCAACAAAACTCCTAGCCTATGAAACCCAAGAAAACCAATCAGAAAACAAAGCAAAGAACTGTAATGCAAGCACAACACAAAAGATAGGAGGCGAGTCAAGGATGGCGAAGCTTTCCTGATTCCGATAAAAGGCGAAGCAGCAAAGAACACTCGTGCAGCGATCTTTGGAACTCAATCGCAGAGTGCTAGTGCACCCACAAGGACACTTTGCCAAAGCAAGATCGAGCTTTTTCGGACAAGCGAAAGAGAAACGAAGACTTGAAACCACTTCATCACACTCCGGTAAATACAGCAGACTCTGCGGACACTGAGGCCTCCACGGCCCGAGTGAAAAGACCAAAAACACCGAGCATCTTAAAATTTCAAAATTCGAGCCTCAGGTATATGCAACCCTTGCGATTCACGCAGCGGCCGTGTATACGCGTCCGTGTGGAGGGAAACTCCGCTGTGATACGCGGATCCTTCTACAATAAAACTCGCGGGTATACGCGGCGTAGTGCAAGAAAAAAGGCGTATACAAAGAAAGATAATGATTACAAGCCTGGGAAAGATATCAGATGCTCGTACTGATCGCAAGAAAGCAAAGCTGGATCTGTAAAAGACGAGAGAAGAAGCCGTTGGCAACCTACCAAACGAGGTCGAAACAACCCAACGGGAGAATCACAAAAATGTGATCCCCAGGTATGGTCGCCGCCCGTTGTCTGAGAATTAACACCCTAGAGGTTGGTTGGGATTCAACCTCCACGCAACAGGCGTACTACTTAACGGGGTAGACCCACACGATCATGCACATTCATAAAAACTAAATAGAAGCGAGAATGAGAGAGGTTTGCCCGTTGGTCCCTACGTTTGAAGTAGATCCACGTGGAGTTCAAACTCCCACATAACCAAGTCCTTCCTCCTTAACTACAGAAAATGCAAGAAGAAACCCGGCCACAAAGGACAAGAGTTGTACGCAGTATATTTCTACTCTATATGTTAGTGTGATTCATATAAAACATTAAATAAATCATAATGAATGCATGTATAACAAATATTCTTCTTATACATTAAAGCATACACTAACACGTTTATTTCGGGAACTTGACATGATACTTGTCGTATTATAAATAGTACGTACAAAAGTAATCGTGGAGAGATCACTGATCCTTCCAAGCGCCTTCGCAGGACCAGTCGTCGGATCCGTCCCGAGCCCTTGCCTCGCTAAGACTCCTTCCAAATTGGTGCATACGAGATAACATATAAAGGGATGTATATCTCAAAGGAAACAAAGGGTTTCTGAAATGGACTCGGGAAAGTGCGGGAGGCACGGGGAATCGGACTTCGGATAAGGAACCAATGCGAGTATAATATCAATACTTTCTCTCTCTCCCTTAGGCCATACATATGAGGTCTTTTTATAGTCCCTCCAAGTAGTTTCGGCGGCTGGAAACAATTGGCACACGAGGTCGAGGTGGTTGAACTATCGAGTAACCATCAACCAGCAAATGCTTTGAAATTGAGAGATTTTTTATATATTTTTTAATCATTAAAATGGCATACGCGGAAAAGTCTAGTTTGTACTCTCGCTTTGTATACACGCGGAAAAACACGGGCATAGTCGCGTATGGAGGATTTTCCACTGTTTTTAAGTGAATTTGTCCAAGTCTGTAGGAATGGGTGCCCAAAAAGCCATGAAGCAATCATGAATCATGTCAAGGTGAGAAATGATGCTATAACACTTATGAGAATGCAAATGAGATGATAGAAAAAACTCAATTGTTAGACCAAGATAACAACATGCAATTAAGTTTGCAACCCAAAATAAGAGTACTTGAAAGAAAATGAGACTCATAAACTATTTATGAACATGATTATCATTAAACATGAAATGGAGCTTGTTAAAGTAGACAATGTTCAAAGTACAAGAAAATTAAACTAAACTTGTTGCAAAAGAGATTACAATACTTGTATGAAAGGAAATGCTTCTTGAAAATAGGAAATGATGTTGCATGTGGGACTCTAAACCATCTATAAGCAAAAATTTAGATCTTGCAAGTAAGGTAAATGTGATGAAAAAATGCTCTTGGTTTATTTTATTAATTAGTTCTAAAACAATGTTACAATTGAGCTCTAATCCTCAGACCTCACGCTCGCCCAAATATTTGGATCTCACGGTGAGGAGTCCAAACATTGAAAATTAATTTTCAAACTTGAGATGTATTTGCATGTCATGAAGTAGAATGCTACTTTATGGATAAAATTTGCCTAAATACTTATTGCATGTAAGATGTAATTAAAGGTGAAACATAAGTGGTTTTGGAACAAAATTTATGACAAATTTAAAAGTGCATGCATGCAAAAGTTTGAACTTGCTATGAAAGTAGAAAGACTAGAAATCTGTAGCAAATTAGATTAAGGTGCATGCAAAATGAGTGTAATGAATGATTGTGTTAATTCCCCAATTAAATGGTGTGTATGCAAGTGAAAAATATCAAAGATCAAGCCACAAAGTCTCTCCAAAAAGGTGGAGAGATAGGGATACCAATGGGTAAAACCTACGCTCCAAAAACCAAGAATTTTATTAGTTATTACAATAAGGAGAAAATTATGAAGTCTTCTCTAAAATCCAAGGAAAGTCTTCCCAATGTTGGCTTGAGCCATAGATATTTCCTTGCTGAAAATTTCTGCAATTTGAGGCCCACAAAAGCCCAACAAAATGTAGATTTTCTCTAAGTGAAGAAGAAGCAAGGCAAAGCCTCTTTGAGTTACATGGCCAAGAGAGAGAAATAGAGACCCCAAGGTCCTGCATGCAAACTTGTAAGTAGTTTTCTAAAAATGAAGCCTGCAAGTAGCTAGAAGACAACAAGTTAGAGAAAAAATACAACAACAAATGTTAGCTCAAGAAATAACAAAGTAATATTACAAAAATAATCTACAAGAGGTTAGGCCAAAGAGTATGAGCAAGTTCTCCTCTTTGACTAGCCATAGCTTGGCTCTTTGAAATAGCCAGATATTAAAAAAATGAAGAGCAATACTTGAAAAAAAAAATATTTGAAGTTTGATTTTTTTGATGCAAGAAATAAGAACTTTAAGAAACTTAAAAGAACGTCTACAAGACAAAATAAAATATAGATTAAACGTTGGAAATCAACGCATGCGGGTTATCCTTGAATATTTTCAAGAATGGGTTGGTTCCTTTGAGAACTTCCCCTCACGTTTGAAAAGCTTGACCAAAGTCGGATCCTTCTACACAATCTCACCACAACATATTAAATCCACATGAAATTAAATCAAAGCAATGGAAAGAACTCCTATAGATATATTTGACATCAAATAGAAGATTTCTTATCCTTAAGCGATCAAGTAACTCTTATGCTAATATGAGATAGCTGAATACTAACATAACTTGAAACAAGCACGAGGGAAACAATAGCATGAGGAAATAAATAAAAGCATAACAAGTTGTCAAGAATTTACCACATATGCAAGGAGAAGAACACTATCACAAGTTACCCCAAAGGGTTTTGTATTATATTGCAAGTATTGTTGATTTATGGTAGCATCGGATGTGCTCTAGCCTTGTAATTTTGTATATAGGCTAAGACACATGTATTCCATAAAACCCAGAAATGGTTTTGGAAAATTCCATTTAGAGATGATTTAATTAAATTAATTAATCATTTTTTAATGTTTTTCCCAAGTCTAAACTTAGGGAATTTGATTAATTAAAGTGTATTAATTAAATCAAGTGTGAATCTTCTAGATAAAGTCATGGATCACCTCCAAGTTAATCTTAGCCCTTGATTATGTTTTAATCTCGGCTGTTGAAGAGTCAATGAAAGATTATAAGGAGGGTGGGGGCCTATGGAAAATACACTTGACACTTGAGCCATTGAGCATTTTCGAATTTGTGTGAGAAGACACAACTTTTGATCAAGAACAAATCACTAGGGCTGGGTTTGCTAAGTGATTTGATTCAGTTGATCAGAGATCCGGGAGAGGAGGAGCGCAGTAGAGATTGGTCAAGAGGGCCAAGAATACATTTCGTAGAGAGAGGTAGCATCAACAAAGGGAGAGAGAGTCACACACGGTTTTTGGCTAGGGTGACGTAGTTGCTGCGTAGAATCACGCAGCACTCCGGCGTAGTGTCTCTTGGAGTCGGGTCCGGGAGAAAAGATAGAGGTCAGGGTTCGAGCCAGAGGGCCAAGATCTAGCTTCATACCGGCCAAATCGCAGCTACGGGAAAGAGGGTGGCGCGGTCCCTCCTAGCTTGCCTACGTCGAGGCTTCACCTTGCGATCCAACGTAAGCAATCACACGAGAGAGCGGTAGAGGGCTTCATCGGCGCCGTGTTTTGATCATCCGAAGACTTGCTCTGAGTGAGGTATATCTCACGCGTCATTTTGTCGTGTCTAGATTTCTCTAAAGGAGTTTGCTTTGGATGTTGGCACCCTAGTTGTATTCAAGATTTTGTTGCTTAATAATACAAACCCTCGGATCGTCTTTGCACCGGTTTCCCCAAGTTGGGTTTTTACGGGGACTTGGTCCAAAAATAAGCGGTGTCGATGTGGTTGTAGTTTCTGTATTTTGTTCAAATTGTTTCGACGACTTAGATTTATTCCTGTAGCATTATTTGTGTAGTATATTTCGATAATTACACGGTATTTCAATGTAATGAAATAATAATCAAATAATAGGAGAAGTAATTCAGATTTGTTGCGTAGGGAATCCAAATCTAGGATTCTTCACATAGTATTAGAGCTTATTTACTGCTCGAAGTGTGAGAAACGAAGAGAGAGTAGATCAACGCTATAGAGTCGGGATGCTACGTAAGTGGCGAGTAGACCCTCCCGGAAAATCTGACTGTCGTGAAGCTAGAAGGGCATTCCAAGATAGTGAAAAGGCCCCCTCCGCGAGAGAGTTGACAAGAGGGGTAAGCTTTCGATTCTGCGCCATAGTATGAGCGCAACAGAACAGACGGACGTAGGTCGAAGGACGCGAGTCTTGCACAACAGATGAAGCAGCCGGTGCATAAGCATCAAAAAATTATGAAAAAATACAGGTTGGGGATTTCTTGATCTTAGAGGGTTTTCTTACTCAAAAGAAACTCGGGGCTTTTCTACGTGCGACGAACAAAAGAAGTGATTTACTCCCACAAGGAGTGTGTAAGTCAAAGTTGAGGCAGAGGGTTAGAGCAAGGTATCGACGAGTTGAGGAAAGATGGCCGTGCAACGATTGCGTGACCAAGACGATAGATTGGAGGGTGCCTCCAACTATGTTATCCGGAAATCAAGGATAAAATTTCTCCTTGATGAACACGATATCGAAAGCTCTCATAGATGTCAATATGATTGCGGGAACCTCTTGATGCAACACAATTTGAGGTAGATCAAGAAGAATATGGCTAGAGCCAAGAGATTGATCCTAGATGGAGTGAAGGATCACATTGTACCTCACATAGCGACCAAAAACAACGCTAGAGAAATGTGGGTAGGGCTAGAGAGAAAAGTTGTAGCCAAGGATCTTCCGAGCACGGCGTGAAGATGTACCTTGAAGAGAAGAGATGCAGGGAATATCGGGATGAAGAAGGGAGAGCATTTTGACTCCTTTGTCTCGGATTCGGAGAACACGAGATCAGCGATCTCGCGATAGTATCCGCTCTTAAAGAGTCGTAGCTAGTAAGGCTCATGCTTCGAACTTTTGTTTGCGTAAGATTATCAAGTCTTCATCCAAAGTGTATTGGGCAGAGAGAAGGCTTCAGGGATGGGAAGCAATGTGGCAGACATTACAACAAGAGGAGTTGGAGGAGAGATCTCCTAAAAATCCACTTGGAGGATGCACGCGTAGCAGTTCAAAAGGTCAAGAAGGAGGAAGAAGATAACACTTCCCTTGCATCAAAAGGGCAAACGACAGCGAGAAGAAGAAAGATCTATCCAAGATCAAGTGCTTCCGATGTGAAGAAATGGGGCATTATGCCACACAATGCCCTCTTAAGAAAAAAGGATAAAGAGGAGAAGGAAGATTCACATGCAAGGAGAAATTTGCCAAGATTGAGGCAGAGAAAGATTGTGCTATGTTAGCTCATATTCCAAAAGGAGAAAAGTGGGCTGATTTGGATTTGTAAATCCAGAATCTACAAGGAGGCATGATTCTTGAGTATTTTACAAACTCTTGGATCACATGTGAGGTATGAAAGCCTAAAGACAGTAGCAGGATGGACATCGGCAGAAGAAGAAGATGAGATGATGCTGTTATGTATATTTTATTAATTATTAGTTAGATATAGTTATCTTAGGTTTATTAATGTGGAAGGGCATGATCAAAGATCATGCCTCTTCGCCAAGGGACACCATAAGGCTATATTTTCTAAAGCCCTTGGTGATTCCCCATTGTAATCATCTCTCATCTTTTATCAATAATAATATATACTTATAAAGTTTACGAGATTTTTTACACTCCATTGGTATCAAAGCTCATCGCTCTTTGGGATACGTGTGATGCATTTCGAGAATTAAGGAATTATAAGAATCTCCCAGAATTGCAGATTTTTTTTAAAACCAAGTGCTTGTGGGTAGCAACATTTGTTTTTTTAAAAAAAGAAGCAAGAAATATATATATATATATATATATATATATATATATATATTAATAAAATAAAAGAGAGAAGGAAAGTTAACGTAAAGGGGGAAATAAATTAAAAGGAAAAAAAAATATTTAAAAGAAAATAGTTCCAAAAGAAAAAAAAGAAAAAGTAAATCTGAGAGATATATATATATATATATATATATATATATATATATATATATATATAAAGAAGTACATATACGTACATGTGAAGACAAAGTAAAATTAAAAAGGAAGAGTAATTGCTCGTGGTTTACAAGCTCGTGGTTTTGGAGCCCATGGTATTAAAACCCATTCACGCTTTTCAAAACAACGTGACTTTTCAAAGTTAACAAAATATATATATATATATTATATAATAATATATATATATATTATTATTTAAAATATATATATATATATATATATATATATATATATATAATAATAAAAATTATTATTATTATTTCAAAAAAAGACAACATTACAAGAGAAGGTACTAGTGGTGAATGACATATGCCAAAGAAGATAAATCTTAAGTGAAGAAAATTGTCAAAAAAATATAGCTTTGAGGTCAAAGCTCTTAAGGAAAAGGGGATAAGCCCTAATTACTAGGAGTATGAGGAGTATGTCTTCATCAATGATGATGGACGATCAGATAGAAAAGGAAATATGGCTAAGAACATATGGAGGCGAGGAGAATCTTAACAAGTACTGCAGACATTTAATGCCATTATGGACAAGTTAGATTTAATGCAAAAACTAATAGTCCCAAATATTGAATATAATCAATCGAGACAATTCAACTAATTTAGATCATAATCATGAATATAACATGTTGGAAAAAAGAGCAATTAAATGAGGTTGAATTGGAAATCGACTCACATGAAAACTATATAGTGTTGAAATACCTAGAAGTAAAGACTGCGAGATCAACCATGAAAGTTATAGCGGCGAGAAACCAAGAGAAGAAAATGCAATTCAGTCCACTGATAAATCCAGTAATGCAACAACAGAAGTTATTGAGAACTTTTATATAAATGAAAATCCTATAGCAGAAAACGAAACAATGTTGGTGGAAGAGCTACATAAAGAATTTAACGTGACTGTTATCATAGATGCAACAACAGACATAGTCGTTGAAAATGAAAGAATCCATGAAAATACAATTGCTTATAAACAGCAAAATGTTTCATCCCCATAATTGAAAGAAAAATGTGAAGAGACAAACACATCCGAAGCCACTGATACAGTGCTAGAAGCTGTTGAGGCCTTCGGTGATGAAGCACATATGGTTGTTAAGAAGGAAGCGTTTGACGATGAGAAGAAGTTGCATCGAACGATAATTGTTGGTAACTTACCTCTAAATCTAGGAAGGAATCACGAAAAATCACCAGAAGAACAAGGAATAGTTCGGAAACATGAAAAAGTCTTCCAAGACCTGCCAATAAAAATACCTCCTAATAAGGAACATGAACATCCAATAGAAGTCAAGAAAGGACCTGACCCTGTCAATATCAAATCTTGTCGCTATTCACATCACCAAAAGATTGAACTCGAGAAGGTGCTAGCAGTAATGGAGCCTGATCAGCGCAGAGAGGGAGCAGTAGCAGCGCAGTGCAGTGCAGAGTAGTGCTCATGCAGTGCAGAGCAGCAATAACGCAGTATTTTTAGAGAGATAGTGCAGTAACTAGCAGCAGTCAGTCTTATTTTTTTAGTTGTAGATTTACTTGTTCAATTTCGGATGTTTTTTTCTGTTGCAATTAGCAACAGCAACAGCAGCAACAACAACAAATGAGAAACAACAACACTGTGCACAGAGAGGCAGTGCAGTGCAAAGTGGTGCTCACGTAGTGCAACAACATGGTTGCAGAATTTAGAGGGAGTTGCAGTACAGTGGTAGTTGGCAGCAGCGTGCAGAGTCAGTAGCAGTATAGTTGCAACATTTTTGTGCAGTGTTGGTGAGCAACATCAACAACACAACAACAAATGTTATAGTAGTCAGATCTGCAGCACATTGAGTTGTCTTGCTAGAGCACTTTCCTCGCTAAGAGGGAGTGTTGATTTATGGTAGCATCGGATGTGCTCTAGCCTTGTAATTTTGTATATAGGCTAAAACACATATATTCCATAAAACCCAGAAATGGTTTTGGAAAATTCCACTTAGAGATGATTTAATTGAATTAATTAATCATTTTTTAATGTTTTCGTAAGTCTAAACTTAGGGAATTTGATTAATTAAAGTGTATTAATTAAATCAAGTGTGAATTTTCTAGATAAAGTCATGGATCACCTCCAAGTTAATCTTAGCCCTTGATTATGTTTTAATCTTGGTCGTTGAAGAGTCAAGGAAAGATTATAAGGAGGAGGGGAGGGGCCTATGGAAAATACACTTGACACTTGAGCCATTGAGCATTTTCGAATTTGTGTGAGAAGACATAGCTTTTGATCAAGAACAAATCACTAGGGCTGGGTTTGCTAAGTGATTTGATTCAGTGATCAGATCCGGAGAGGGGCAGAAGCAGAGATTGGTCAGGAGGGCCAAGAATACATTCAGAGAGAGGCAGCAACAACGCAGGAGAGAGATAGCGCAGTTTTTGGCTAGGTTAACATAGTTACTGCAGAGAATCACGTAGAACCAACGCAGTGTCTCTTGGAGTCAATCTAGAGAAAGATAGAGGTCGAGGTTCTGAGCCAGGAGGGCCAAGATCTAGCTTCAGATCAGCCAGATCAGCTACAGGAAGTGATGACACAGTCCCTCTAGCTTGCCTACGCAGGCTTACGCAGATCCAGCGTAAGAAATCACGCAGAGGCAGTGAGGGCTTCATCAACACTGTTTTGATCAGCCGGAGACTTGCTGAGTGAGGTATATATCTCACAGTGATTTTTGCTGTCTAGATTTCTCTAAAGGGTGTGCCGGATATTGACACCCTAGTTGTATTCAAGATTCTGCCGCTTAATAATGCAAACCCTTAGATCTGATGCACCGGTTTTCCCAAGTTGGGTTTTTCCGAGGACTTAGTCCAAAAATAACTGTGTCAATGTGGTTGTTTTTCATTGTATTTTGTTCATATTGTTTCAGCACTTAGATTTATTTCGCAGCATTATTTGTGTAGACTGCTTCAGTAATTACTTCGGTATTTCAATGTAATGAAATAATTATCAAATAATAGGAGAAGCAGGGAAAATTTTAGGGGCTAATATTCGCAGGTGGGCTAATTTTCCATGATTTTTCCAAAAAAAAGATTCGCTAATTTCCATTTTTTCTAAAAATGATTCGCCCAAATTTTATAGCATAAAATTATTTCACCTTAAATACTGCCAAAACTTATATAGATACTCTATAAAATTATTAGAAATTTGAATATTTTTACAGAAATATTGTCAAACATTTTATAGATTTCATATGATGGCCTACAAGATTTGCCAAGGCTTCTAAACTTCACGATAAATTTTCATCCTTTAAATTTTCCCTGAGGAGAAGTAATTCAGATTTGTTGCAGTAGGAATCCAAATCTAGGATTCTTCTCAAGTACGTGTACAATCCGACAGCACGTCCTCAAACCCAATAGCTCGTATTACATGATCCAATATGAGAGCCATGGCTCCATTATATAGAAAGTTGGGAGCAAATCCCAATGAAGAACCAAATGCCAAGTGGTGAGAGGGAGGAGATGTTGATTTTGGATAACTAGGTCCAAACTCCATGTTGTGATGCTCAGATGAAGATGCCAATATTTTTATTGGATTCCTCTTTCAGAGAGGTGCAAGATCGATCTAAAGATCATCTTGATCCAATGAGCAGAACATTTATTTTGAATTAAATCCACTTATGTGCAAGGTCGGCCAGAATTGAAATGTAGGCTTGAAGCCCCAACAGATGTGTTACACACCCTCACTGATGGATATATATAGGTCAACGTTGGAGGACATTTCATTCATCACTCATCACACATTCTCTCTCATCATCTGATTGGGTCGATCACCTTGGAGGCTCTTCTTCTCTCACACGTGGGAAAATTTCAGCGAATGAAATTTCTGTTTTGACCTAGAGTTTCAGCGCAGATTTGACTAGCGTTGACTTTGGTCAACGCTTAGTCAAACTGACCCTAACTTCCCCCAAAATTTTGATTTCTGAAGTCCTTATTTATTGGTGCAAAAATTGAGGCTGGATGTTGACGTTAACCGGGTTGTGTTGACTTTTTCTACTGCTGTTTTTGTGTTGACCGTTGATTGGGACAATGTTGACTTTTGTTGACTTTGAGTTGACTGATATAGAGATGTCCGAGAGGGTTGTGTGACACATTCTGGTTGGCTGACCGTATTGAGACTTTGCTGGTGGAAGCATCCTGTTGACCGCCATAACGCACCACAACACATATATTTTGCTGATCAAGTTAAGTGTATTTTTGGCTTGTCTCCTGTCGATCTATTGGTATGTTCTATCAACATTTTACTTTCTTGTTTATGTGATTGTTGTTTGATATTCGGGATAAAAGTAAAGTTCCATCAAACATAGAACATCTACATAAATTTACATGGAATCAAAGCTGAGGTGAAGACAAAGCCCAAGTTTGTAGCAATCACCAAAGAAGAGCATAGGTACCTCAAACTATAATGGCTTCAAAGCTGATGACAAATTGATTGGGAAGGAAGACTTCCATGCCTGGAAGATGACTTTGGATCTTATGTTGGAAGACCAAGATGTCATGGACTATGTGCAGGGTAAAATCCAAGAGCCTCCCCCCATTGTGCCTGCTGCCACCACGTCAAAATATAAGAAGGAGGAAATCAAAGCAAAGCTGATGATCCAGGATTCAATTCATAAGAGTCTGGTAGCCTACATCTTTGAGCTGGGCACATCCAAGGAGATGTATGATAAGTTGGTCAACATGTTCAAGGCCAAAATGCAAATCAAGTCCTTTTCTTCAAGAACCAATTGAAGGATCTGAAGAAAGGCAGGGATGAATCCGTCCAATCATATTTTCTGAAGTTGATTGAAATAAGAAATAATCTTTTGGCCATTGGGGAGACAATTGCTGATCTAGAAATGGTTCTCACCGCACTTGGAGGTCTCTCCTCCAAATGGCATGCATTCAATACTACCATTCTCAATAACAATGTGATACCTGATTTTGACGAAGTATTATTGAGATGCGTACAAGAAGAGACAAGGATGAAGGAATATGAAAATGAAGGAAATGCTGCCTTCACTGCACGTGCTAAGAAGAAGAACAATGGTGGTCCGAGAAAGAAAGGAAGAGCAGGGGCTCAAGGAAAGAAAGGCAAATGTTAAACATGTCACAAGACCTGCACCTATGTTAGAGAATGCCCTTTCAAGAAGGATTCTCCTGATGATGATGACAACAACAACAATAGGAGGAATGGCAACCAAAGGAACAACAGGTTCAAAGGGAAGAGGAAGGCTCCCTTTGGTGGAAATGGGAAACCTTTCAAAAGGTCAAGAAATTCTAGGTATGAGGAATCTAATGTTGTTGATTATAAAAGAAATGAATTCATTCTTGTATCTGCCCTCTCTGTTGCTCTCCACCCATCACTATGGATGTTTGGTTGATAGATAGTGGTGCCTTTAGGCACATCACTGGGTTTAAGGAAGCACTTTCTAATATGGTTGAGAAGGATGTTAATCTGAAAATTATCCTTGGAGATAATGCCACATATCTCGTGAAAGGGACAGGGACTGTGACCCTCCACTTATCTCAAGGTCAAGTCCTCTGATTGCAAGATGCACTATATGTACTTGATTTGAAGAAGAACCTTGTGTCTATTTCGGCCATGGAAGACAAGGGTTTCAATGTGGCATTTGTTGATGAGAAGGTGCGCATCTGGAAGATGAGTTTCAAGGAAGCTATCACGATTGGGTTTAGAGTTGATACACTCTACCAGGTTGTTGGAAGTCCACTGGGAGCGATGACATGTGATACCATCCGATAGGCTGAACTATGGCACCAGAGGTTTGGATACCTTCATTGCAAAGCCCTTCTTGAAGCAAGGAAGGTGGTGACGGGGATGCTTGAATTCAAGAATGATCATGAAGGTGTATGTCAGGGCTGTGCCGAAGGAAAGCATACAAGGGGACCTTTCCCCTCAAGTTTCACAAAGACATCTGATGTCTTACAATTGGTACATTCTGATCTGTCTGGTATGCTGCCTGTGACATCCTTGGGAGGATGTTCTTATCATATGACATTCATAGATGACTTCTCTCGCAAAACCTGGATATACTTCTTGAAGAAGAAGGATGAAGCTTTCATGTGGTTCCGTACCTTCAAAGCCTTGGTGGAAAGTCTAACAGGGAAGAAGATCAAGATTTTGAGGACTGATAATGGCACTGAATATGAGACAAACGAGTTCAAGGACTTTTGCAGAGAAGCTGGCATCAAGAGGGAGACCACAACCGTATATACTCCCGAGCAAAATGGCATTGCTGAAAGAAAGAACAAGACCATTGTGGAAGCTGCCCATGCCATGCTATGTGACCAGGGTCTTTCGAAGTTTCTGTGGGGAGAAGCTGCGAACACTGCTGTGTACATACAAAACCGATGCCCGCATTCCGCTCTGGACTCCAAAACTCCCGAAGAGGTTTTCTCTGGTAAGAAACCCGATGTCACACATTTTAGGGTTTTTGGATGTCCTGTCTATTTTCATGTATCGAAGTGGAAGAGGAGCAAGCTGGATGCTTCTGGGAAGAAGGGAATGTTTGTGGGCTATAACGAAACTTCGAAGGCCTATAGAGTCTATGTGCTTGGTCAAAGGGAAGTGGAGATATGGCACGATGTTACCTTTGACGAAAGATGCTTCCCTGCAGAAAGTAAACAATCTTCCGAACTCTGAGGAAGATCATGACGTAAGGGCTAGAAATCGAGAAGAACCAAAGGATGAGACAATGCCCAATGTTGAAGGACCAATGGAGCCTATTGATCCACCTCCTTCAATGAAGAGAAAACCATCATGGCTGAGGGACACTCTTGAGGATGCTGAGAATCATATGGCCCCAAGGGGGACATTCCGTGAAAGCAAGAAGCCAGATAGATACCAAGGGTATCTAGTAGCCATGAGTACAATTGTACAATCTGATCCTGGATCCTTTGAAGAAGCCATAAAGCATCAAGTCTGGAAGGATGCTATGCACGAAGAATATGAGTCCATTATGAAGAATGACATTTGGGATGTGGTTCCGAGACTGGAAGACAAAGCAGTTGTCACCTCGAAATGGCTCTATAAGATCAAGCATGGATCTGATGGTAGTGCTGAAAAGATCAAGGCAAGATTCGTTGCCTGTGGCTTCTCTCAAAAGGAAGGCGTAGACTATGATGACATATTTGCACCTGTGGCCCGATATACCATCATCCGATCTATCATAGCCCTTGCTGCTAGGCAAGGATGGAATCTTCATCAAATGGATGTGAAGACCGCATTTCTGCATGGTGCGATAAAGGAAGAGGTGTATGTGGAGCAACCTCTGGGGTTCGAAGTCCAGGATCGAGACACCCATGTATGTAGGTTGAAGAAAGCCCTCTATGTGTTGAAGCAAGCACCCAGAGCTTGGTATGAGAGGATAGATAGCTACCTGATGAAGATGGGCTTCACTCGTAGTAATGCTGACCTGAACCTTTACTTCAAGGTTGGATGACCTCTTCCTGATAGGTGCTGACCCTTTTATTCATCAATGTAAGAGGGAGCTCGCTGCTGAATTCGAGATGAAGGACCTAGGACTGATGCATTACTTCCTAGGCCTGAAGGTCTGCCAGAGACTTGGAGAGATTTTCCTTTCTCAAGGAAAATACATTGTGAAGCTGCTGGAAGATTTGGAATGGTGGACTGTAAGTCCGTGTCGACACCGGTGGAGCTCAACTTTAAGAAGTTGAGTGGCAACACTGCTGGGCTCGTGTTAGCAAATCCTACTGAGTATCGTTAACTCGTAGGGGCCTTGATGTTCTTAGTGAACACCCGTCCGGACGTATGTTTTGCAGTGAACACTTTGAGTCAACACATGGTTGATCCTCATCACATTCACCTGGTTGGTGCCAAGAATTTGTGGAGATATCTTTGGGGCACGATAAATCATGGGCTGAGATACACTGTCGGGAGTGTGACACTCCACGGATATACTGATGTCGATTGGGCTGGCAGTGTGGTGGATTGCAAGAGCACATTCGGATGCTGCTTCACACTTGGGTCTGCTTTGATATCATGGATGAGCAGGAAGCAAAAGCTAGTGGCTTTGAGCACCGGGGAGGCCGAATACATTACAGTGAATATGGCCTATTGTGAAGCAGTTTGGTTGCGAAAGCTCCTTAGTGAGTTGTTCAGGCATGTGCTAGATACCACCGTGATACTCTGTGATAACCAGAGTGGGATTCGGTTGTCCGAGAATCTCGTGTTCCACGATCAATCCAAGCATATTGATATCAGGTACCACTTTATCTCGGATATGGTACAACCAGGCGCCGTAAGGCTCGATCATATAGGAACTGATGAGCAGGTCGCGGATATTCTCACAAAGCCCTTGGGGAAGGTCAAGTTCCTAACCTTCCGTGAGAATCTTGGAATCGTGGAACGACCCTATGTTGAGGGTCTTGTTGGACGATGAGGTCTGGGAGCTCTGGGGGGCTTTGAGGATAACTTCTCGGAGCTATAAGCAACCACAGGGCTAGGCTTGCCGAACCTTGTTGGTGTGCTTCTGCCCCACCGTTATGATATTGACTTGGTTCACCTCTCATGATCTGTGCCCTGTATGCATCCTACCCATTGAGTCCTAGAGTCATGGGAAGTACCTCTCATTTGGCCAATGAGGTGGGAGAAGCTAGAGGCCAGTAGCAAAGACCGATGGATGCATCGCAGATTGTCGTACTCTCTATGTCTAGGATGGGATCAAGTCTAGTGAGGTTTCAGATCTCCAACTGACTTCGGGTCATGTAAACCAACTTCGGGTTGGTATGTGACTCCTTTGTGTCCTATAGAGGTTTCAGACCTCTGGGGTGAATTTTTCAACCGGGAGTGATGTCTTTGTGACTCACCTTTTTGTTCTGAAATAAAGAAGTTAGCAAAGCAAGTTACGACGGGATGACACACGATGTTTGGATGGCACAGGTGGATGGAGTTCTCCCTAGTTGAGAGGGAGTGTTAATTTTGGACAACTAGGTCCAAACTCCATGTTGTGATGCTCAGATGAAGATGCTAATATTTTTATTGGATTCCTCTTTCGGAGAGGTACAAGATCGATCTAAAGATCATCTTGATCCAATGAGCAGAATATTTATTTTGAATTAAATCCACTTATGTGCAAGGTCGGCCAAAATTGAAATGTAGGCTTGACACCCCAGCAGATGTGTCACACACCCTCATTGATGGATATATATAGGTCAATGTTGGAGGACATTTCATCCATCACTCATCACACAATCTCTCTCATCATCTGATTGGTTCGATCACCTTGGAGGCTCTTCTTCTCTCACACGTGGGAAAATTTCAGCGAACGAAATTTCTGTTTTGACCTAGGGTTTCAGCGCAGATTTGACCAGCATTGACTTTGGTCAACGCTTGGTCAAACTGATGCTAACATCTCCAAAAATTCTGATTTCTAAAGTCCGCATTTATTGGCACAGAAATCGAGGCTGGATGTTGACTTTGGCAGACATGCATTCATTTTTGCTGCTGCTGTTTTTGCGTTGACTGTGACAGCGTTGACTTTTGTTGACTTTGGGTTGACTGATATAGAGCTGTCCGAGAGGGTTGTGTGATGCATTTTGGTTGGCTGACCGTATTGAGACTTTGCTGGTTGAAGCATTCCGTTGATCGCCGTAATGCACCGCAACACATATTTTGTTGATCAAGTTAAGTGTATTTTTGGCTTGTCTTCTGTGAATTTGTTAGCTGGGAGTGATGTCTTTGTGACTCACCTTTTTGTTCTAAAATAAAGAAGCCAGCGAAGCAAGTTACGGCGGGATGACGCATGATGTTTGGATGGCACAGGTGGATGGAGTTCTCCCTAGTTGAGAGCATAGTTATTAAAACCGGAACCAGTGACCGGACCGGTGGACCTAATGAACCGGGTTTCGAACCGGAACCGGTCTAACTGGTAGCGGTCAGATCTCAATGAATCGGTTTTAAAAAAAATACATTAAATAATTATTTTTTAATAAAATAAACTATTTTTAAGATTTGCAACCATGATTCCAAGCCAATAGAGACAAAATATGCAAAGTTTGCTCTTTTATATATCATGTAAAGGTGAATATATCAAAATGGCACTGAGTGCAATACATATCATCGAAAAAGTACATAAGCAATGAGGTTCCAAATGACCCATAAAGTCCAAAAACAATGCTACAAGCTATGAGCATTGAGGCCATTGGCCTACATAGTACAGTGACAGTCTACTACAAATCTACATATATGATATTACTAAATTCTAATTAATGATCAACATTATCACTTGAAAGTTGAAACTTCTAATCATGATCAAAGTTCAAACTCAGTTGGTTGAACTTGATTCTCCCGACTCTTGATTGCCAAACTTTGCAACTGCTCCAGTCACAAACTTCTCTATTGGTTCAGTGACTTGAGTGTCAAACTTCTGAAGGTATTCTGCCCTAATATGCCCTATTACTTCATTTGGTGCTCCACATGGCTTTACATGGCCTCCTATCCCAGCCAAGTGTTGCTTGAACCTGTAAATACCCCCTCCTGCAATAGATATTTGGCAATATCCACAAATAATTTTGCCATCAATCATATCACAATGAGCCCATGCAGTATCCTTGCCTTTTGGAGGCATGATGGCTACTACAGTCTACTTAGCTCAAGCGGCAAGCCTCCAAGATAGCTCCAACTCCAACTCCAAGCCTCCAAGATCGTTGCTCCGACAAACACTCAACACTCTCCAAGCTCTCAATCAAACTCACAAACAAAAAATGAGTTAGTGTGAGACAAAGGAGAGGCTGCCCCTGCTTATAAAAGATTGGGGAGGGCGTTTTTGGAGGGAAACAACCCTCCCCTTACCAACACATCAGCCCTAAAACACCTTGCTGTCTGTGCGTGGGTCCGCAGAGGGGGAGAGGAAGTGACCGGTCGGTTAAGGACGGAACCGGCCGGTTAGGACCAGTTAACCGGTTTTTTTGGCCAAGTGCAGGGGTCAAACCGGGTTGCATGGGCGGTTTGAACCGGCCAGCATGTTGACCGGCCGGTTTTAATAACTATGGTTGAGAGGGAGTGTTAATTTTGAACAACTAGGTCCAAACTCCATGTTGTGATGCTCAGATGAAGATGCCAATATTTTTATTGGATTTTTCTTTTGGAGAGGTGCAAGATCGATCTAAAGATCATCTTGATCCATTGAGCAGAATATTTATTTTGAATTAAATCCACTTATGTGCAAGGTCGGCCAGAATTGAAATGTAGGCTTGAAGCCCCAGCAGATGTGTGACACACCCTCACTGATGGATATATATAGGTCAATGTTGGAGGACATTTCATCCATCACTCATCACACATTCTCTCTCATCATCTGATTGGTTCGATCACCTTGGAGGTTCTTCTTCTCTCACACATGGGAAAATTTCAGCGAATGAAATTTCTGTTTTGACCTAGGGTTTCAGCGCAGATTTGATCAGCATTGATTTTGGTCAACGCTTGGTCAAACTGACGCTAACTTCTCCCAAAATTCTGATTTCTGAAGTCCGCATTTATTGGCATAGAAATCGAGGCTGGACGTTGACTTTGATCGGCATGCGTTCACTTTTGTTGCTGTTGTTTTTGCGTTGACCGTTGACTGGGACATCGTTGATTTTTGTTGACTTTGGGTTGACTGATATAGAGCTGTCCGAGAGGGTTGTGTGACACAATATGGTTGGCTGACCGTATTGAGACTTTGTTGGTTGAAGCATCCTGTTGACCGCCGTAACATACCACAGCACATATTTTGCTGATTAAGTTAAGTGTATTTTTGGCTTGTCTTCTGTCGATCTATTGGTATATTCTATCAACATTTTACTTTCTTGTTTATGTGATTGCTGTTTGATATCGAGGATAAAAGTAAAGTTGCATCAAGCATAGAACATCTACATAAATTTACAGGAGATCACAAGGCAGATTCGAATTTGATAAGTGGAACTCCATTTCCAAGTGTGAAAATCGGATTTTGGCAAGTGGACATCATTTTCTTCTTCCCCTATGTGCCAAATTCGAATTTTATGATGGAATGACAAGTGTATATGGGTGGTAACCCATGTGGGGACAATTTCCCACAAAAATCTCCTTTAAATATTCTCCCAAATCCTTCCAAATATGCACTAACTTTACAAATTCGAATTTCCAAGTAAGCAGCTCTCATTTAATGCCATAAATTCAATTTTATTCGAGCACATGTCTTTTCCTTGATTTTAGGAGTCCACATCACTTTGGGACTTCACTTTAACTCCATAATTTTCCACCTCATTTGGCATGTGTGGATATTTATTTTTCTCCATTTATTTAATTTTCTGGCTTGATTAATTGCCAGATTTCCCATTAAACTTAGGGAAAGTGGGGTTTGAGGGTTCAAAACACATTTTTAACCTCTCAAAGCGTGTCATAGTAGAAAGTTGAGGGTGAGAGGTGTAATTTTGATTACTCATACCCCATACAACTTCTCTAGGCAACACTTATTACAAATCAATTACAATTTTTATTGCAATTTTCGACTTGTGGGAAATCTAAAAAATTAAAAAATCACTACCTAGACCTAACCAAATTCCACGAAATTTTTTGTGTGATCTAGTATGGTAATATACTCTGGCTTTGGGGTAAAATTGGAGGAAAAAACTCAATTAATTATTAAGTCTTGAAAGGGAGATGATAATTAACCGAGTGAAAAAACCTCCCAGAGTAATACTCACTTGTTGGCAAGGTCTCAAGCTACCTAGACTTGTTACAGACTCAATATGGGTGGTAACCCATGGGGGACAATTTCCCACAAAAATCTCCACCAAATATTCTCCCAAATCCTTCCAAATATGCTCTAACTTCACAAATTCGAATTTCCAAGTAAGCAGCTCTCATTTAATGCCATAAATTCAATTTTATTCAAGCACATGTCTTTTCCTTGATTTTAGGAGTCCACATCACTTTGGGACCACAATTTAACTCCATAATTTTCCACCTCATTTAGCATGTGTGGATATTTAATTTTCTCCATTTATTTAATTTTCTGGTTTAATTAATTGCCAGATTTCCCATTAAACTTAGGAAAAGTGGGTTTTGAGGGTTCAAAACACATTTTTAACCCCTCAAAGCGTGTCATAGTAGAAAGTTGAGGGTGAGAGGTGTAATTTTGATTACTCATACCCTATACAACTTCTTTAGGCAACACTTATTACAAATCAATTACAATTTTTATTGCAATTTTTGACTTGTGGGAAATCTAAAAAATTAAAAAATCACTACCTAGACCTAACCAAATTCCACGAAATTTTTTGTGTGATCTAGTATGGTAATATACTCTGGCTTTGCGGTAAAATTGGAGGGAAAAACTCAATTAATTATTAAGTCCTGAAAGAGAGATGATAATTAACCGAGTGAAAAAAACCTCCCAGAGTAATACTCACTTGTTGGCAAGGTCTCAAGCTACCTAGGCTTGCTACAGACTTAATACTGACTCAAATTCATCATTACTAGCATCACTTATTACAATTCCCCATAGGGCGTGGAATCTGGGTACAAGAGAAAATGATAAGAAGTAGAAGTAGAGTTTAAAAACTCTGTTGAACTGCTGATATCTGATGGTACAAGTGTCATTTGGTTCATCCTTGGGCCTGGAGTCTTCATATAATCATCAAGTGCCACTCCAGTGGTCAACAGAGCCTTTTATGGATGTTTCCTTGTGCCCAATCCTGTTCTGTCACTGTGCGACCTCTGAGCTGCTAATGAGCTCATCCAATGCTTTGGAGTTGTTTGCAAAGTTTTGCTGAACATTTCTTCTTTGTGCTTCTTTTCATAGAGTGACTATCTCTGCTTCTGGGTCTTCCCTTGCCTTGTTGCTTTCCTCTAATTCTCTCCTATGTGATTCTTCAATTTCTCTGGCTTCTTCCAATTGAACTTTAAGGTTGATGATTGTTTCATTCGGTTCTTCATTCTTCCCGTTAAGGCTATTAGCATGTTCTTTTTCTTCTTTTAATTCGGTTTCCAGAGATTCGACATTTCCTCTTTCAACCTTAAGATCCTTTATAACTCTAACCATTTCGTTTTGAAATTTGATCTCGTCCGTCTCTTCTTCATCTCCTTCTTTCGGAGCTTCCTTCCTGTTGTCCCTAGCCATGAATAACGCTCTTCATGTGTCATTTTCTTCGTCACTGTCACTTTCTTCTTCAGATGATGAGCCATCTTCTTTAGAGAAAAAGCTTTTCTTAAAGCCTTTCTTCTTCTTACTTTGCTTATTGAATCTTGTTTGGCCCTGCTTTCCTTTCCTGGGTGCTTCATCTTCATTACCAGAGTTCTTATGAGGACATTTAGCTGCAAAGTGACTAATCTTACCACAATTGAAACATATTAATGGAAGTTTATCTTTGAACTTACCTGTTCCTCTTTTTAGCTTTCTCACAAAGTTGGCAATTTCTTCATTTGAGTATTCTTCTTCTTCACAGTAACTGGAGCTTGATCTTGATTCTTGTTTGCTTTTCTCGGTTAGATGAACTTTCTTGTTCTTTCTTCATTTCATATGCCGTAAGTATTCCATGCAATTGGTCCATGCTGAGAATTTCCAAATCATCTCTTTCTTCAAGCACAAAACTTAAGCATCGAATCTCTTTGGAAGAGATCTTAGAACCTTTCGGACAACTACCTTGCTTTCCATTGGTTCTCCCAATGCTTCTATAACATTCACTATTTCATCAACATGGAGGAAGTGCGCTGCAATGTTTTCCTCTTCATTCATTTTCAACTGCTCAAATTGACCTTGGTGGGTCTGGAGCTTGGACTGCTTTACCATCTTGTCTCCTTCATATGTATTTTGAAGCTTGTCCCAAATTTCTTTTGTTGATTTGCAGTGCATTATTTTGACATATATAGAATTTGTCACACTAGTCATGAGGGCATTTTTAGCTTTACCATGGCTTTCGTAAACCCTTCGGCCGTTATCGTCTGAGAGAGGTGTTGTAGGCTCTGTGTATTTGGTCAAAACAATATTCCAAACATCAAATCCTTGTGGTTGAAGATATGCCTTCATCTTTCCTGTCTAGAAAGCATAGTTGTTCCCATTGACTGCTGGAATTCCCGATTTATTCCACTCCATGATCTCCTTCTATTTGTTAAACTGCTAGTGAAAGAACCTGCTCTGATACCAATTGTCAGAAATACTGAGAGGGGGGTGAATCAATATTTTCTAGCAATTAGTAACTTATTTAATCATTTCAGAGCATTAATTAATCTTCAACATCAATTCAAAAACATAAACAAGCAATAGATAGTAGACACTAAAATTTTTAGGTGGAAACCCCCCTCCAGGACAAAAACCACTGAATGCTTTTCTAAAATTTATGAGTAAATTAATGCTTCATCTCCAACTGAAAGGGAAGCCCCAACTCCCTAGTACTCCTAGAAAAACGTTCAATTTTCTAGATCTAACTGGAAGGATGTTCTAACGCCCTGGTTTTATCAGCAAATGCTGAAAGGATGCTTCAACACCTTAGCAAGTTCCAACTCGCCCTAGCAGCACCCTACCACCCTGAAGTGTTTTCAGGTTCTACCTTGACGGTGGCTTCAACCACCTGCCTAACACCACCCAGCCGCCCTTAGAATGATAAAGAATTTGACAATTATTGTGGGCTCGCGTGCCAGGGACAATGACCCACTTACATTGAATATACTTCTTCAACTATTGTGGGTTCCCGTACCAGGGAAAATGGCCCACTTACAATGAGTATCAATGACAACCCTTATAATCAACGTATTGCAAACCCCTTACTACAACTTACAAGACATGAACCAAGTTACTCTTTCTGCCAGATGCCTGTAACAAAATAATGCCAATGAACATGTGTACCTTTATCTGGAGCAATTCTAAGTATGATGAGACAACTGTGATATAATGGAGATGATAAGCCTAGACAGCTGATGATGATATGCTAACTCCTATACAAAAACTCTTTGCTTATAAGCAACACCAATCAGTGTGAAACCATTACAAATTCTTACTGTGATCCTAAATGATGATGGCGCAATGAGATTCCTTTCTTTGCACAAGATGCCACTGTAGAAACCCTCAGAAGACTTTCAATACTTGAGAAACTTCTTCAGTATATAGAATACATGTGTAACTTGTGAAGAGTTTGCTGTGAACTGTAGATATGGTACTGCAACTTCAAACTCGTTAGATGACATCAAATGCATCGACAGCCATGTGAAGTTCTTAATCATGTTATTATTCTTGTGAGTCTATATTGGACTGCTGCTTGAATGAGAATAAAGTCAGCTTCAGATTGGCTTCACTTCTTTCACAGGCACTGGAACATGTATGTGTATCACGTCAAACTCCTCTTCAAATAACTTCACATTTTCATAATTGTGTAATGATTGAGATCGGTCAAATTTTAGTTTCTTAATGGTCTAGCAATACTCTTCTTCGATGGTCTGTACAAGCTTTCAATAGGCCACAAACATAACATAAGAATTCAGTCTTGCCTCAAAAGCTTTAGATAGCAAAGCTGCAAGGGAGATGGGCTTCTTTGTTGATTAGATTGCCTTCACACATTCAAAACATTCATATGTGTCCACCGCAAACAAGGCTTTCCTTCTCCGCTGGTTTCTTGATGAATTAGGGCTTGATTGTTTCATCCAACTTCAATTTTGGTCCTTAAATATCAACAAGAATCTGCACAAAGGTCTTAGGTAACCAAGCCACAAAGATGTAGTTTCTTTATAGGACTTTGATGCCCTAATAAGGGCTGTATTTCAGTGAGCTATCAACAGAAATTTTAGTCTTCTTTGGAGCCTCTTCAACCACGAAAAATTCAGAATTGGATGATTGAAATCATTTCCTCCTGCAATGAAAAGAACGAATCCCAAACCATAACAAAATCAAGCGCAAAAACCGTTTTCAAGCCTTTTGCTTGATGCAACCATACTCCACAGGGCCGAGGTTATATTTCAGAGATCAATTACTCAAAAGATAATAATTTGAGTACATACCTTAGATGATAGATCATAATTTGAGTGCATATAAGTTGAAGTATTCCATTGGACTCGCTGCTACTAGAAGGGGATGGTCCCTTCACATGTTTTCCACTTGCACATCCTTGACAAACTCCATAATGGTCTAGTCGTATCTCAGGCATGCTAGAAACCATATTTCTCACATTAGGCAAAGCTCTATAGCGAATCTTCAATGGCACAACTCACATTGATGGGTGCTATCATGGACCAATGCTTGGATTGGTCTTCCATTGACTTTGTAAAGGCCTTCAATTCTAGATCCTAGAGTGAAGGCATCCTTCAAGCTAGACTTCCTTGGCCAAGCAAGGACTTTTCCATCTATAAAAGCAACTTTGAATCCTTTGTCCTCTAGGGCAGATATAGATACAAGATTCTTTTTCAATCCTGACACATATAAAACTTCTTGTAGATGTATAGTTTGCCCGCAATCCAAATGAAAGGAAACAAATCCAGTCCCGTTAATAGGATATGTAGCATTATATCCAAGAATGATCTTCAAATCAGACTCCCTCTCAACCAGGTTTGAGAGGACTCACGATAACCGATGAAGTATCTAGAAGCGCCACTATCGACTAACCAACTATCAAAAGAATTTGGAGGAGAGGAACTAGAAAGAGCAGAAATAAGAAAGTATTCACATTGAGTTTCAATTGCATTATCATCATACATTGGGTTCCTTGATCTCTTTTGGAGATGGTGACTTTCTTCACAGGCAACAAGAGCTTCTCTCCTTCTATTGTTAGCCTTCTTGCCACGATTGTTGTTGCTGGACCTTGGAGCACTTTTATTTTCTGGATAGTCTTGGGCATAATGACCATGCTTGTAGCACTTGAAACATTGAACTCTGGATAAGTCCCTTCTAAATCTTCTATTAGAGTTCTTGGATGCTGGAGCAGGATTTCTTGAGTTTGATGGTCTTCCTCTTTCTTTCCTCTTCTTGGCCTCGACAGAAAAGGCAGTGGGTTCGTCTTCTTCATGCTTTTGAATTCTTCCTCTAGAGATCATCCTGGACTCCTCTTGAGTACATTTGCCTAAGAGCTCATCAAATGCGGGGAGCTTGTCATTTTTGCTAATGGTTGTGATAAATGTTTCCCAATACATAGGGAGGTATCCAAGTGTAAGCAACACCAACACTCTATCAGGTATAATTTCACCAATACACAAAAGTTGATCCTTGACTTGAGATATTCTCATGGAGTATGCTTGAATGGTCTCACCTTTGTTCATCCTGATGTCCCTGAGTTGATTCTTCAAAGTGATGATATGGTTCAAATTGTTGACCTCATGCATTGCAGTCAACTTGTCATACATTTCCTTGGACTTTTTCATCTTTTACACATAAACAATCAGATGATGCTTCAAGGAATAGATAATGACCTTTTTAGCTTTGATTTCTTTTTTATTGTATTTGGACTTGACAACAATAGTTGCATTCTTCGAAGGCTCAGGTACCTTGCCTTCAACATATTCCATGACATCATTCTCTTCCAAAGCCAAATCCAGCCTAGCCCTCCAAGCAACAAAGTTAGAGGAATCTTTTAGTTTCTCTTCAATCTTGAAGTATAAGGTAGACATTTTGATTGTGTCAAATGATCTTCAATAGCAGATAAGATGTCTTCAAGGGGTCATTGCTCTTGTCTCCTTGGGCTTGTCTTCACCTCAACTCCGATTCCATGTTAATTTTCACAATGTTCTATGTTGTAACAATCACTTAAACAATTTCTTATTCCAATGGCATTCAATTTTCCAATTTATATTCAATCACCCAATAACAGTAAGCAATTGTAGATAGAACGGTAAACAATATGCACAATAGAAGACAACTAGGATCAATGAGACATAAAGATTTAGGTCAAAGACTAGGGAAAAAACCCCTCAACGGGGAAAACCCAACCAAATTCTTCTTCTATTAGTCAATCAATGTTCAACAAGAGATACATAGTACATCCATCAATGAGTCAAAGTCAAGATTTGACTAAACCAATTCAACCAATTCAAAAACAATCCAAAGATGAGGATAAAGTCATATATGGTCAAAGTACTAGTCTGAATTTTTTGGTCCTATAAAAGTACAGTCAACAATAGTCAACAATTTCCCTACCTAGTCAAGTCAATGGTCAAACTTGCTTAGAAAATTTAAGTCAAATCAACAATGAATGCAACCTTCCTTCTTGAGTTAAACCTAGTCAAAATAGTCTAGAAATTCTACCAACAATTTGGTCAACCTTCAAAGTCAATCGATGGTCAAACACTAGCTCAGGTCTGCAGTCAAACCAATCAATATATGCCTAGAAGTTTTGTCAACTCTCCTTGAATTCGGCCTCCCAAAATAGATTAAAAAATCGGTCAAACCAAGTCAAATCAACCCATGTCAACGCTGGTAACAGTATGGGCAAAACAAAAAGTCAATTTAGTCAAACAAAAGCTCTTCTCTCTCCTTCGCACGTGTGAACTTGTCCCTACAATATTTAGAGGTGTACGAACGAATTGAGGACGATGTGATGCGATGATGATGCCTCCAAGTGAAGTTAACAAATTCATATTTATATGGGTTGGAGGAGGGTTAATTTCTCTCTCTAGACTGACTTGACATTTTCATGTTGACTTAGGACAACAATATAATAATATTTTTCCATGTGCAAATTTGATTTTTCTAAAGTAGAAGAGGGTTCTTCTTAGGGGTTGTTGGGCTTCTCCAACGGGGAAATTGCTCCCTCAACTGCCATTTTTCACAAGGGGGTTATCCCTTGGAGTTGTATGCTACAGTGTTGCAAACATCCCAATTTTATCTTGATTTCATGATTTTTTGGCCTAGTTGATGTTTGCCGATTTTTACTGGTATTTTAAGGGGATGGTCAAGGGAATTTCGTAGGAGGGATGATATGTTTTGTAAGAGACCTAGGGTTACCTCATGTCTAAGATGACGAAGAGATCATTTATATGGTGAATTTCCTTGATGCTGCCCTTGAAGATCACTTGGATTATTTGGCTCGTCATCTTGTGTCTTGGAGGAAGCTAAGGGTCTTGTTTTTGGTCTGGGAAGTCTCCTTTGAATCTATTCTATAAGAAGAGAAAGTTCTTTTGGGTTTTCCCCTTAGAGGGTTTTTTCCCTGGCTTGGAGCCTATATCTTGTGTTCATGTGATCATTATTGTTTTGGCATTTATTTGATGATGAGATAATAAACATAATAATGACAAGAAGAACTTAATATCACAAGTAAATGTCATGTAAGGAAAACGTTAAGTTAAATGTTGCCTTCACTGATTTTCCAACATGGTATCAGAGCTTTTATGGTCAGTGACATAGGTAGCTAGAAGGTCACATTTGTTGTGTCAAAGAACTTCAAGTCTATCAAAAGGATCGAGTTTTGTGGATAGGCCACAATCTCTTTCTTGGAGGCCGAAGGTTCTGAGATAAGGTTACAAGAGGGCTATTTAAATGCGAATTAGAGGGATGTAGATCCCTGTGGTAAATCTAGTGGTAGAGCGAAGTCTTGGAAAGGGAATATGCTTGAGGATTAGGCCGAATCCAAGGTTCTAGACTTAAACATCAGAAGTATATAAAAGAGGCCAAGAAAGAAGCTCTAGAAGAAGCCTAACTCAAGGTTGGAAAATAGATAGGATTGTAGCATATGGGAAGCGAAAGCAAATGGAGGCATTTTTTGGTCTATCTCTGAGGCATATAGGAAGTCCATTCAGGGCCGTAAGGCTTTGTTCTTTCGATAGAAATAGGTTGAGACTTCAAAAGTGAAGCAATCTTGTACATGAGACCAAGGGTCTTGAAAAGGCCGAAAGTGTTCACCCTAGATGGCCTTATCATTTTTTTTCAAGAGGTCCGAAAAGCAGGGTAAGTATTTTTGGCCGAGGGTCCTGTAAGGAAGGATGAAGATCTTGAAAAGAAAGAGTCAAGACCTGTAATCACCTTTTTGAGAGGACAAATTGAATTTCAGTAAAAAATCATCATTTTAGCAAGGGGAAGCACCTAATAGAAGAATCTAGGTCGACTTGTATGGAAGGCTTTATAGGTCTATTCTTAAATCATTATACTGAATAGTATGAAGCCCTAATTTGAGGGCCGAAGTCACAATCAACCTATTCCAGAAGTACCTACCCCAAATGGGTGTTATAGGAAGCAATCAATATGAAGAGGATACAAGTCAAGGCATTTTTTAAAGTTGTCTCAAGGAATATCAATGACTGTGCTAAGAGGACCGAGGTTGGAGAAGGCCATTTGGTGCCAGATTTATTCAAATTTGAAAGACTGAAGTCTCAAGGCTAGTGACAAGTAATCACATGAGCTCCATAATGTGAAATAGGTATAAGACCTATTATGATGAAGACTTTTGTGATATTGTTGCAGCTAGAAACCAAACTTAAAGGGCTATAACAGTATGAAACAATTAGTCACCTTATGAAGAGCATCTTGGTTTGGCGTTGCTCTTGGAAATCAATGGAAGTAGCATTACCTTTGAAAGAAAAATTTGAATTTGGCATCTTTGGAGTTTTCACTCTTGAAAACAGTGGGAAGATCGTGAAGAAGGCTTTGTAGCAGACTTCCAGTGATCATGGAGGACTAAGGTATGTAGTCCTTGAGCATAAGGTACATATAACTGTTTATATACATAAAGGTTTTGACTTGAATTGTTTTTTAGGGTTTTCTGACATGATTGATTCTAGGGTTTGTAATCTTCATCTTATTGAAGGATATTGGTATCAAGGAATTGTAAACCCTAGATGGTAGTTGGAAACCCTAACCTCAATCTGTTTGTTCTCTCATAGAAACCCTAACTCTTGATTTCTAGGGTTTGTAGGTAATCTTGAGTGAGGGTGGAATTGAACTCTAGGATGTGACATAAAAAATACTAGGGCTGATGTTTCTATGAGAAATACCAAAGGAATTTAGGGTTTGTGTCTAAGAATCCTAGGAGAATACCCTCGATGAAAACCTTGAAACCCTAGGTCGTTATCTTGCTCTTGTACTTGTATTTTGCTCAGTCGTACCTGTCGGTGAATATTGCAGGTACAAAATGAAGGAAGCAAAATGAGAAATAAAGCAACCCTTGTGCTTTGGTGAGCATGATCGAAGGAGTGAACTGTAAGGACCCTGGAAGTATTGATAACAACAAGTTCATTAAAGGAGTAAGCATGCATCATTGTATTATGTTGTTTTTAGTATGGCATCATGTAATAATAACGTATTTAGAATCTAATTGATTGGATTGCTTTATAAGAATCATGTAGTCTTTTAAAGTTTGAGATCAACTTGCATAAGGTTCATCCTTTCATTGTTTAACATTATGTTAGAGGCTGTCATTTTGCTAAGGTGGATCCTCAAGATCCTATAAGAACCATCACTTTGGAGTTTCTTGGAAGAAGCATTATGATATATACTCCTTGTTGGACACCTAATCCTCTAAGGGTTAGTGTAAAAGGCAAACAGTCAAAGGGCGTCCAAGAGACCTTGGAATAAGGAATCCAAGGGTCACTTCAATGTATTATAAATGCATATGATTGTGAATAATAGAGGTATCCAATGCTTATCTTTCATATATGTGTGCATTCCATGTATGTGTTTGACATGGTATCAAAGCAGACGAATTCCTGCCCTACTCATATCTGAGCCACTAATTTTTGTGGCCATTCTCTGTCTAGTACATCAGACCTGTCCCACTACGACTTGGATTTTCCTAGCCCTATTCTTCTCACGTTTGCGTTTAGGAATATTTACATGTAGAAACACTCTTCCTTGTTGTCCATTTATGCGTTAAGTTTTCTGCCCTGCTAGCAGAATAACGCTTGCATGTGTTGCATACAACTCTGAAAATAAATTCAAAAACATTCCCTGCCATTTTTGTCCATCAACAAATTCAACTCCTACCTCTGCTTTTGCCTATCTCCAATTTTAGTAATCCTGAACTTTGCTCTCTTGGTCAACAGTTTTCATAACCTCTGCGTTATATGACTATATGCATTGGTTGGACAACGTGAGTTGGATGATTGTGCCTTGAGCAAGTCGATGGTTCGTGCATTTTTCTACTGCAACTCCTTCGTGTCTCTAAAAACTATTTTCAACATTCCGGTGTAGGACTGGCATTCGAGCTTAGCCAAGTTTATCTCATTGGCAGAGCCCAAATTGATTGGCACATATACATAACAGGGGGAATTTGGGGAATATGGTTGTACATTGAGCCCTTACACTCCAGGGAAGCTATAGAGACCATTGCAAATTTGGGAGCTTCTGGTGTCGCAGCTAGAGACTGTGCCCACAGTCCATACAACTACACTCCCTCTCCCTGCAAACACTCGCTTTCTAGTAGAAGTCTGGTCTCTTCCAGCAGTAATCTGGTCTTCTCCAACAGTAATCGAGTTTCCAACAGAAGCCTAGTTTTTTCCAGCAGTAATTTGGTTCGAAGCGGGGACTTCTTTTTCATCGGGTTTCTTTCCCTTGGAGAGTGGTTCCTTCTTTGGCTCGGTTTAGTGTTCAGCAGCCTCATCAGGTTTTTTCTTTGGCTCGGGTTGTTCTCCATCAATGGGTTTCTTTCCCTTGGATGCCAATTTCTTCTTGGGCTTGGGCAGCTCTTCGGCAAAGTCATCATCTCTAGCTCTTTTTGTAGCTACACCCTTCTTGGGCTTCGAAGCAAAGGGGGTATTAGGGTTCGGCTCCGACGACCTGCTCTGGTTTCAAATTGCGGACTTGTCCAAAGAGTTGGCATTCTTCTTGAGCGAAGGCGGACCAGCGGGCTTCTCCACTACTGGGCGTGTACTCACCTCCTCACTTGCGGGCTTCTTCACTACTGGGCGGGTACTCACCTCCTCCTACTCAGAGTCGGACGAGCAGGCAGAGGGAGAGGAAGAGCACTGGCGTCCGACACAATTTACCTTTGCGTAGAATCTCTGCTCCTCTGAATTGGAGTCGCTGCTGCTGCCGCTTGAGTGAGATGATTTGCTCTGGCCATTTGCAAAGAATGCCATGGCTTCAGAAAATGGAACTCACTCTGCTCGGCTCACAACTGCTCTCCACGCAAATTGATGGTTCAAAACCTACTCTTTTGAATGCTTTGAAAGAAGTAGCGCTCACTTGCATATTTCCTTATCAATTCAATGTTTATACTTATTCCCATGGCAATTCAAATACATTTTGTCAAACCCCAAGGAAGCTAATAGCTTTGAATTCTAAGCAAGCTTTTGTTCATTAGGTGCGGCCTGCTGGTATCGTTTGCCCTTTTTGATAGATGTTGTATAAACCAATTCTCCTTTGTTGTTGTTTCTAACATGGTGTCGCATATTATGAGCATGTGTGGGTGAACTTTCCCTTTACAGATGCATGTGTGTGGGTGGACCTTCCTTTGCTTGTGTTGCTGGACTATTCTAGCACTCAATAGCCTATGTATTGAAGAAATAATTCCTATGTATTGGGGGCACAATTATAGTGAGTATTAAGGTTGGATGAATTCCTCTTCTTGTAGCAAATAGGCCAACTCTTGTACAAATATAATCAGTTCTAGATCTGAAGGTTCTTCTTGATCTGAGCTCATCATCCTGTAGTTGATTGGTGGCCAAATTTACTGATATATTCGGGCTGATTTCCTCACCAGAAATGAGTAAACTTCAGAGAGAGTAAAGCTTTGATTGTATTGCAGATTGGAAAATTTGTAATGATGGCTCTAATTGGTGATGTATTAGAGTTATTAAGTATTCCCACACATTCAACTGTTGATGAGATGGTGAAAATCAACAAGAACACTCTCATGGACATTAAAACTTGTTTGCAAAATGCACATGAAAAGATTGATTTTTTGCAACTAGAATCTCGGTTCCAACAAGATGAGCTTCAACAACTTTGTCATTATAAACTATTTTATGCTCAAAACAATCATTTGGTTGCGTTCAAGACGAACTCCTATCAACAACAAGTCAATAATGTTGCAGTTGATTCAGATTCAGTACCTAGTTCAAGAACAAATTTGCATGCAGAAGCAGAAATTTATCTTGCACTTCCCAAGTCAATCATCAAACCTTGGGAAGATCTTGTCAGCAACAAGCACAAAACAAGTCTTGGATATGACAAGGATGTGTCCTTTCATATTCCGAACTACTACAAGCCTATCAAATTTCAAGGTGCCAGATTTCTTCATGATACCTCACCTTCACCTGTCTCGGATTCTGCTCCTCTTTCATAGCAGCCACAACAGATTGTTAAATGCCAACACTGTGAACGAGTTGGCCATATGAAAGATCATTGTTTTGATCTTCATCCATGTGAGCACTGTCATAAAACTACTCATTCTTCACACATATGCTTTAGAAAGAAGCGTCCTGCAAGAACAAAGATTCATCTTGAATGGATCACTTCTTGGCAATGGGCGTCAACAATCAAGAAGATATTTCACTCATATGTCAGAACTTGTTCTAGAGTATTGAATAGTCTTGCAGTTGAGTTTTCGCCATCATCTCACCTTGTATCTGACATAGGGGGAAGTGATGGTCATATACAAGCATCAAAGCCACATCAAACTAGCCTGAGCCACAACCTGCTATACCAGATTCAGAGTTGTAGCTAGAGACAAAGATGCCTATGATCATGCCTTTGGTTGGTGGTTAGCCTTAAATCATCTATGTGGGGTTGAGGCCTCCCTTTTCAGGTTGAGCTTCTCCCTTTTCAAAGAATTGAGGACACTTCCTCTAGCAAAAGACATCAAATTCCTGCCAGTTTGGAGGAGTTCCAGGAATTGCATTAAGCATTCCAAAGTTGGTGGTCATCCTTAAACCACTGCAGGTTGAGACGTCCCTTTTCAGGTTGAGGCTCTCCCTTTTTTATGCAGGTTGCAGACCTCCATTTTCCAGGTTGAAAGTCACCCTCTCCAAATCATTACAGACACTTCCTCTAGAAGAAGATTTCAGTTTCTTGCTAGATTTGGAAGAATTCCGAGAACTGCACTAAGCGTTCTAGTGTTAGTGGTCATCCTTAAACTACCACCTTATGCCAACATTTCAGAGAGCTCATTCAACCTAATGCTGCCATGCATTTTTGCACATTTGTATTACAACTCTCTTCTTGGACTCATACATACCCTTTCGGATTAAGGGGGGAAATGTTGGACATCTAATCCTCTAAGGGTTGGTGTAAAAGGCGAATAGTCAAAGGCAGTCCAAGAAACATTGGATTATGGAATCCAAGGGTCACTCCAATGTATTATAAATATGTATCATTGTGAATAATAGAGGTATCCAATGCTTATCTTTCATATATGTATGCATTCCATATATGTGTTTGACACTCCTGAAGGATGATAAAATGCAGTTAGTCTGGTTGCAGTTTCATAAGGAAATAGATCCATTTCTCTTTGAGTATGAGATGTTGATAACTAGATGATTGAATGAAAGCATAGGAATGCATATTTGAAATAAATTTTGATTAGGACTTATATAAATCCTGCAAGAAAAGTTAGTCATTATGAGGCCTAGGAAGACGTAATTGACTTACTCTAGAAGGAATGGAATGTTGAAGACTTTCTCGTTATGATTTATATGTTCAATATCTAACATGATTTCCGGAAGAAAATGGTAAATTGGCAATCAAGTTGGATCCTTGGGCATTCTGATGTATAAAGGTAGACTCGTGTGGAGATGGTCTATGAAGATGTTGATGTCTTGTTGAGGAGGTCGTCATGATGAGGTAAGTTTGTTTTCAATATCTATTATTGGTTATCGGGATAATATATTGTTTTGCTACCTGGAGGAATGTTGCATGTATTCATGATGACAGTTGAGGCAAGTTCAACTGTGTGGATGTAATACGTGAAGGATATGGAGAGGAACTTAATCTTTGATACCTGACAACTATGAAGATCAAGATGTGCTCATCTCGAGATTAGAAGGTAGCAATGCAGGAAGATAACCAGAAGGTCAAAGTTCATACTACGAGAAGGAAGACCACTTTCGAGGAAACTATGATCAACTTGAAGTCTGGGAAGGCTCGACTGAATGTCTTCATGAATGAAGACAAGATGAAAGTGATGTGCAAAGTAGTTGACCTAGAACTTGCTATGAGAAGATGGCTCCGTGACCTGTGATACCAAGAAAGGAAGCATGCTCGGTATAATGAGATGCGAAGGAAAGAGGGAGCCATGCAAGCTTTGAGGAATTGATAGCTGAATGAAAAGACAAGTAAGAGAACTTGTGGAAGTCTGGAATCTCCTCTAGATTTGAGAAGGAGTAAAAGGAGTCTCCTTGAATAGGAGCAAGGTATCCTCTTTGTTTGAGAGGGTGTGATGGTGGATAGTTCTTATCCTTATGTGTCATGCACTAGATTAGGACTAACAACTGTTTGTCTTAGTGAAGGACATAAGGAAAGAATGGTGTCCGAAGGATTGGATAAGTATCTAAGACTGATACTCCTTGAGGATTGAGAATCCAAGATAGGAATTAGTTTTGTGAACTGACACCCTTTGAGGATATGATAGGTATCCAAGATAAGAGTGGGCGAAGAGGACCGATATTCTTTGAGGATTCAAGACCAGGATTCCAAGATAAGAATAGTCCTAAAAGGACATACTTTGTGGACATCTGGATGGGGTATGTGCCTTGTAGAGGTAGTGTGGTATCACACATAAAGCATCCCAACATAATGCTCTAGAATAAAGTAGACCTTGTCTAGTTAGGCCTCAAAGACAATGTTGGTTGATAATAATGTTGATGCTTCCCAGATGGCTTATCAATCTGACTCTTCTTATGAGAACTTTTTCAAAGGGAGTACTGTGCTTGTACCATTATGAATAACTCTCTAGTTAGGAGGGAGTGTTGAAGAATGTAATTAGTTTCGGTCTTCATGATTATCATTGGACTCATGTAATGATGTAATCTCTATGTATTGATCAAAATAAGAAATAAAATTGTAAAAGAAAATTATTTATAATGCATGAGTTTCATGCTTGGGTTAATGGTCAATAGGTCAAAGCATCCCTTGTATGCTTATAGGGTTTGTTATGAGTCAAAGGTCATTGTTACATTGTAGAAGACCCTTTTGGGCACATGTACCAAAGAAAGAAGCATTATTTTGTATTTTAGAAGAGTCTAGATACTCCAAAAGGAATCAAATCGGCAAACAAGTAAAGTCGGCCTTAAGTAGACTTGAAGAGCCACACAAAAGGCTATAAAAAGGGATGACTTCGCTCTCCATAAGAAAAGACAAGAAGCTCGCATTCTTTAGCTTGAGGTCTGTGGTTTGGAGGAAGTGTGAAGGTCTGTAAGAGGATGGTCAAGGCCATTTCATAGGAGGGCTGACCTGCCATGTAAGAGACCTAGGGTTACCTCAGGTATAAGTTGATGAAGAGAACATTTATATAGTGAATTTCCTTGATGCTTCCCTTGAAGATCACTTAGATTAATCAGTTGGTCATCTTGTGTCTTGGAGAAAGCTAAGAGTCTTGTTTTTGGTCTGGGAAGTCTCCTTTGAATCTATTCTATAAGAAGATAAAGTTCTTTTGGGTTTTCTCCTTGGAGGGATTTTTCCCTGGCTTGGAGCCTATATCTTGTTGATGAACATAAACATAACAATAACAAGAAGAACTTAATATCACAAGTAAATGTCATGTAAGGAAAATGTTAAGTTAAATGCTGCCTTTACTGATTTTCCAACAATCTTAACCCTCCAAAAGTGCAAGCACAACTAGGGTTTAACAAGCGATCACTAGACCAAACCACAAGGGAAAGCTGAATATGTGTATGGTGTGCATGTCTATTGTTAAAAGTGGCTCTTGTCTCATAGTGGGGGTGACACTCATAAGATTTGGTTAGCACTTCACATTTAAGATGAAGTGTTGGCCAAGTTGGTTGGATGTATTGGGATAAGTCTCTAACGTTAGCAAAATACGGTATCCTTGTGTCTCATGTACAACTCTCTACCATTGCAACTAGTTTGTGAGACACGTAACTCAAACTAATTCTACATGAACTAGTTGCCTGTGTCATCTGTGTAGATGGCAAGGTCATACTAGCTGTGTATGTATGTGGAATATGTTGAGCTGACAGATCTCATTGTCTTGAATTTACTATTTCTTTTCCTTATTTCTGTTTTTTCTGGGAAAAATATATCTTATATTTACAGAAATTTATTTTTTAATTATTACAAAAAGGTGGAAGGTATATACAATTGACATCATAACCTCTCTTCCTCAGAGCTCTACTAAAATTCAAATAAAATTAGAATACTATGTTGGATCCAAAGATTGGGCATCTTTGATCAGTAAAGTGTTATAGTGTCCCTCATCCCTCCACGTAGAATGAAAATGGAAAAAAGTTTGACCTCATGATCAAAGAAACACTTACACCTGATATTCCATAGAATAAGGCTGAAATCCACCAACAATGCCATATCCTAGATAATGCTGAACAAATTAGAGAGCAACAATATCTAAACATTGTATAGCACTAGTGAATCATATCTTGAAGCACACTAAACGCGGATCCTCTATATTGTTGAATTTTGTAGCTATCGTTGGTCTTCATAATTAATATTCTATCCCCTGAAACATATAAAATGAAAAATGTAAGACATGTTCTTTATGTCATTTTATTTTAGCCTTTGAAAAGATTAGTACAAGACATGTTCTTCATGTTGGTTTCAAAAGAGAAAATTTTGAATTTTAAATCTTTTGGCTCCAAAGATGTCAGGTCGGCCCCAGGCAGAGAGACACCCATTTGCCCAGTCAGATTACTATATATACTCCACTCGTCCTCCTCCACAAGGCATAATTCAATCTCTCACAAGACAAGATATATTTTGGGCATCCAAGTCAAGGAGTAGAAGGATGAAGAAGGATGAAATCATCTAAAGCATCTCTCTCTATCTCTTTGACTTCACACGTGTGTCGTCTCTCTCCTCTTGCAGCTTAGCACGTGTGACTTTTTGGGCAGATTCTGGGTAGCAGGTCGAACATCTAAGCAACATATTCTGGGCAGCAGGTCTGAAATTTTGGGCAGCAGTTTTTGGGCAAGAAGGCTAAGTTTCTGGGCAGTTTCTGGGAGGCCAAATTTCAACCTAGACAGATCAGGGAAGGCCAAGTTTGTTGGGCAGTAGATTGACTTGACAAGTGGGCAGTTTGACCAGGTTTGATTATTGTATTATTGGTCAGTTTGACCATCATATTTGATTAGGTGTATCTCTTGTTCGATTGAAGAATTTTTGTAATGAAAAGGTTGCTGGGTTTTCCCCCAAGTGGGTTTTCCCAACGTAAATCTTGTGTTACCTTTGTGCATTGTTTTCCACTGTCCTTGTGCATTTATGGTTGAATTTCCGAAGTGTAATTGCTTAATGATAAACTGGAAGTGCCAAAAGAATATCTACATCTTTAGAAGTAATTATTAGATTTTCAGAAATTAGTGCTTGTATCCATTTCCCTTGAAAAATCAACATGGTATTAGAGCTTTGGTGAAGGAAAGGACATTGAGATCACTCTTGAAGAGCTTTGGTGAGGGAAAGGACATTGAGATCATTCTTGAAGAGCTTTGGTAAAGGAAAGGACATTGAAGATCACTATTGAAGAGACCTACAATCTGCAATCTGATTGTTTATCTATATCCATGGGTTCCTGTATGAAGTCAGAGAACAAGCTGGAAGGAGCTACAAATTTTAGGGCTTGGAAGATAAGAATTGACCTAATTCTTGCTAAGAATGATGTCTTGGATATTGTGAAGGGCAAGGTCACTAAACCTTCAAATAATGAAGGAAAAGCAAAATATGAGAAGGATGACATCATAGCCAGGAGTATTATTGTAGATTATATCAAAGATCATTTGATTCTATATGTCGCAAATCTTGACACTTCAAAGAAGATGTATGATGCCCTAGTTGGATTATATACCATCAACAGCATTGGTCAAGCAATGAGTTTGGAGAATGCGCTTCATAATGCTAGAATGACAAGAAATGATGCTGTGGCCTCATATTTCATGAGGATCTCTCAACTAAGAGATCAACTACAAGCAATTGATTAAATCATTTCTGATAAAGAACTTGTGACTACAACACTTAATGGTTTACCTGACTCATTGGACTCGTTTGCATCTAGTATACGTGGTTGAAAGGAAACTCCAAGTTTTGAATAACTATGGACCTCATGTACTCAAGAAGAATCTCGACTTGTCTCAACGGAGAAATTTCCAAAACCTTAAGATGATGACTCTCAAGCATTTACATCCCACCCTAAAAATGGATACGAAAGGAGAAAGTTTGGAAAATTTCAAAGGAATGTAGATAGAAGACCAACTCCTCAAAAGAAGGATATTCAATGTTTTCTTTGCCACAAGTTTTTGTCATTATAAAAATCAATGCATTAAAGTGAAGAGCGATGAGAAGAGGAAGGACAATGATGATGATGAATATCCTCATCAAAAGAAATCCAAGAATGATACTACAAAAGCTTTAGCAGCTAATGATAAGGACATGTTTTACTAGAATTCCAATTAGATCTTTGATTTTTGCAAGTAGGCTAGGAACAAGAGGGAACTGAAGGGGTCTCTCACATAAAAGGAGAATTCATAACACTTATGCTATGAGCCCTTCTTAGAACTGATTTGTAAACCCTAGAAATCTAGAATTCTTGATAAGAAACCCTTAGAGTTTGTGGATAAAATCCTACAGTTAGACCTAAATTAGTGATTTTGCTGAAAGAAGAAATCCTAGCTCATGCAAGAAAGAAAAGGAAAACAACATGTTTATGATGAGGATGAGGATGATGAATTCATTCCTGCAAGAATACAAGGATCAAAAGGGAGTTGGCAATTCCATACATTCCTCAAAAGATAAGTACTCTATATTTCTCTTCCTTATAATTTTTTGTTAGTCTCTTGTCTTTGTTTCCTTTTTGCTAGGTTATAATCATTTCTTCCATGACCTCCTAGTGAGGGTTGTAGGTACATCGTAAAGGCTGCCAAGGCTTTCACAACAGATGAAAGCATTGGGAATAATGAAGCAAAGCTTGCGATAAGAGGATTCTTCCAGAGTGATTTGTGTTCAAGAGGGAGAAGTTGTATTGACATATAAAACTATGCTTGATGATTGGAGGAGCTCCTAGTTCAAAGGGAGCATGCAAGCCAATAAGTTTGAAGGATGCCATGATGAAGACTGTATTGAGATTTGAGGAAATTCAGTGGCAAATTCCAAGTGGATCTACAAGTATGTAGTAGATGGCAACATAGAGAAGTACAAAGCAAGCTTCAAGTATTCTCCAAGAAGGAGGGAGAAGACTATGACAAGGCGTTTGCTTTAGTTGTCAGGTACACTTTTTCCATTGCTTTGAAAATTGCACTAAGTAGATGCAAAGATCGCTTTTCTCAATGATTGAAGGAGACGCGTACATAAATATACCTTAGGGATTTGAGGTACATGAGAAGAAGTCTCATGATTACAGACTAAAGAATGCTTTATAAGATCACAAACAAACACATTGGACTTGGTATTCTTGGATTGATGGATCTTGGTTGATCTTGTTATTACATGACTTGTTTTTGCCGAGAGCAGAAATACTTACATGACAAAGGGAGCACCGATGGTAGGAGGATTTGCTTCAGTGATAGAGAGAGCCGCCAAACTCTGCTTCAGTGTTAGAGGGAGTTGACATCTGAGTTTGAGATGAAGGATCTTGGTTGAACACATTAGTTCTTAGAACTAGAAGTGTGGCAGAAACCGGGTAAGCATATTATCACGATCCTTCAAAGACTTGGGATGAAAGACAACCAATCCATGGCCACTTCCATTTGAAGAAGCTAAATGGCAGAGGGCGCAACCATATTACTACAATAGGGTTTGATTCAGTGTCAAGCAGCTATGGTGATGGTTCCAGTGAAGGAAGTAGTTGCAGGGATATACAAATTCAAATTGGGAAGAGAATGCTAAAGACAGGAAGAGCACATCAGGATGACAATTCAATTTAGATTTTGCTTGGGAAGGAAGCAGACATTTGTCGCACTTAGGACTGTCGGAGTTGAGTATGTTGCAGCGAGTTTGGCTAATTGTGAAGCAATGTGGCTTCAGTAACTGCTCATATGATTGGTTGATTAGGTGCAAGAGATGACCGTGAGGACAGGTCGAAGCACATACCAAGACATGGTATAGAAGGGAGCTTTGTCCTAGGGTGAAGTTGGTACACTTCAGGGACAAGCTTGAGAAGTTTGTATACATCATGGACAAGCTTGAGAAGTTTGTATACTTCAGGGACAAGCCAGAGTGGTTGAAAATATTTTCTGCGGTTAGAGGGAATGGTGATGTTGTTGCATCAAAGGGAAGACATTCTCCCTAGGTCAGAATATAGACAACTCAAAGTATTGACCAGGGCTAGAAAATGTGGCTAAGGAGAATGACCCATAGAGCATCAAGGCCCAGAGTGCTCCCTTGGTGGGCGAGTGAGTGCCTCTAGCATCAGGCAAGAGAGTTACCATTCAATTAGCATGCATAAATGGTAATAGCCCAGGGTTTCACCATAGGTCACAAGAGTTAACTAGGTTCCAAGTGACAACTTGAATAATTGGTGAATTGCTCCAAGTGATGACTTGTTGAGTATGATGTTGATGAATGATGCTTTGCAGAGGTAGTGGATTGACACATCAACATAATTAGCTCATTCAGGGACCTTCATTCTATTTGAGTCAAGTATGTTGACCAGGATTAAGGAGAATGGTCCAACAGAGGACAAACATTCTTCTTGAGTCAAATTTGTTGACCACGATTAGGAAGAATGGTCCTAGAGGCTCAAAATTACTCAACCATACAATTGAGTAGGTGCCTTTGAATATCAGACTCAAATTACTCTCTCGATAGATTAAGTGAGCTCATTTAGCATCATGGCCTAAAATGAGGCCTTTGGATTTGGGACTAGAGTACATAAATGGATTGAGCGTGTCCCTAGGGTTTCACCATGAGTTAGAGATTGACCAAGATGATGGTGAATAGGACTAGTCAGTATACCGTTGGTCAGAGGCGCCGACCAGAGTCTTGGTGACTAGTTGATGCTAATGATATACCATAGGTCAAAGATACTGATCAAAATTATGTTGCGTAGTTGCTGCTAAACATATTACCATAGGTAAAAAATGTTGACCAGGATTATGGTAATCAAATAATGTTGATGCTGATGATAAATGATGAACCTTTTCTTAGAGAAATTTGTCAACCAAAGAACATCTGATTAGTCATTATGAATACCTCCCTAGTTAAGAGGGAGCGTTGAATTTTGTAGCTATGGTCGGTCTTCACAATTAATATTTTAATCCTTGAACTATATAAAATGAAAAATGTATGACATGTTCTTCATGTCATTTTATTTTAGCCCTTGAAAATATTAATATACGATATGTTCTTCATGTCAGTTTCAAAAGAGAAAATTTTGAATTTTGAAGTTTGAAGTTTTGACTTCAAAGATGTCAAGTCGGCCTCAAGCAGATTCGCCCAACCAGATCACTATATATACTCCGCTTGTCCTCCTCCACAAGGCACAATTCAATCTCTCATGAGACGATATCTTTTGGGCATCCAAGCGAAGGAGTAGAAGGATAAGAAGGATGAAGACAAATGATATCATCTAAATCACTTCTCATTATCTCTTTGACCTCGCATGTGTGTCTTATCTCTCCTCTTGTAGCTTCGCCTGTGTGATTTTCTAGGCAACAAGTCAAACTTTTGAGCAGCATAGTTTGGGCAGTAGGTCCAAAATTTTGGGTAGCAATTTATGGGCAAGAACGCTGAGTTTCTGGGAGGCCAAGTTTCGACCTAGATAGATCAGGGAAGGTTGTGTTTGTTAGCAGAAGATTGACTGGACAAGAGTGCAGTTTGACTAGGTTTGACCATTGTCTTGTTGGTCAGTTTGACCATCATATTTGACGAGTAGAATTAGGTGTATCTCTTGTTGAACTGAAGAATTCCTCTAAGGAAAAGGTTTATGGGTTTTCACCCAAGTGAGTTTTCCCAGGGTAAATGTTGTGTTGTCTTTGTGCATTGTAATCTCTACTGTCCTTGTGCATTTATGGTTGAATTTCTGAAGTGTAATTGCTTAATGATAAACTGGAACTGCTAATAGAATATCTACATCAGTAAAAGTAATTATCAGATTTTCAGAAATTAGTGCTTGTATCTATTGCACTTGAAAAATCAACACCTTTGAGGAAAAGGATGCAAGTACCTTGTATAAACCCATATGTTGTATACTATTTTTTCTCCTCTTCTTAAACCTAGCATCTCGTAAATCATTAACCTAGCAGATTGCAGATCTACTAAATACTTTACACAACTAAGTTGTTAATATTTAGCGGAGGCAAACATGAAGTAACCAATCTCATAAAAAATCTACACACAGATTCTTCTTAATCAAAGTTTTTAATTTATAATCCAAACTTACCTAGGTTCCCATCCTAGGATAATGGCTGTTGGAACACCTAATCCTACATGGGTAGGTGTGGAATGCGAAAAGTCACAATGGAGTCCAAGTGACCTTGGAATGTGAAACCAAGAGTCACACCATTGTACTATAAATGTACATCTTTGTATAATGGAAAATATGAGCTGCACGCTTATCATTCATTGTGTGTTTAGTCTCTTGTGTGTGTTTATCTTTCCCCACACCATGTGTGTTTAACATGGTATCAGAGCGGGCGATTGCTGGCCCTGCTCCAATTTGAGTGAGAGCCATAGGTTGAATTAGTGTGACGATCGGAGCAAGATGCTGCATAAAATGGTGTGATTATAATTGGCTTCGATACCATTGTGAGTTTGTGTTAATTTGTCAGAAAATTATTCTTCTACGTTTGCATCAAACTCTCTTGTTGCTGTCTGTCATAAACGGCTTTGCACATCCTTAATTTGATTCCTGATACAGTGCGCTATTAATATAAATGCTTGTTAGAATTTATTCCTTGTGAAGAAACTCTGTTGCTCTGCGCGTCAGAATTTATTCCTGTGCTCTCTGATTCTGGGTAACATTCTGCCATTTCTGTAACCGTCATTTCTGCAGTCTTCCTTGTAACTCCCACATATAACGTATGACTGTCAGTTCTGCGTTGGCGTGTTTGAAAACCGGTGTGGAGACTGTGTAGCGAGCCATACCACTGTCGGTTGGCCTCCCGGAGCGATACCTCCCACACACCTTGTCCACTGTTGTGCACTCTGCCCTCCTGGAATCCTCCCAGACTTCCGCTACCTCGACTATCTGGTCTAAACCCTGAACTGTAACTCCTATCTGACAGATGCCTACGCTACTATTGTTTTCATTTTCTATTCATTTCCCTCTCAATAGCGCAGCACGGGTTTCCAGCTCTCCTTAATCATTTTTCATTCTTGAACACTCGTTCTGTGCAAGCATGTGTCTGTGTAAAGAGTGCCACATTGTTTAAGACGGAGCGAGCCAAGGTGTTTGACGTTGAGTTGGTTGTTGGTTTATATATAACAATTATAGCGTCGCGTGGTTGCTGATATAATAGAGTTGTTGTATTGAGAGGAGATGGTTGAACTTCCGTATATCATGCGTTGAATGTTGCATTCTCCCTGCAAGAGTTTCTGCTACTGGAGTTTATATCAGAATTGCTCCAATAACTTGGTTTATATACTAGTTGGATTATCTACGAATTGGCTTATACATATGTGATTTGGTCTATATACAGTTGGTTTATATATGCAAGTTGCTCCAGCATCATTTATATATGAGTTGAGATTGAGGCTTGGTAGGCCATGAAGCGTTCCTCTGTGCTATGCCATAAAACTTCCGCTCCATATGCATACCACTCCCATTGGCACAGCCATCCTCAGCTTGTGCGTTGTCAGCTCTATTGAAGCGAAACTGTTGTGGCCTGTGACCACCATTCGTGGCTCTCCAAACTGCCTATCCAAATCATGGTTTAGCGCTGTGTCAAGCTTGACGATATAGCTGTCTCCAGTTCTATGTTGGGCTTCTGAATCGTAGCTCCAGTGTGATTGTTCGTGGCTCTGTGCTGCGCTCGGTTCCATATACCACTGCTAGAAGTGTGTGGGGTTCATTCGAATTCCATTCAACTCTTGTAAAAACTTCCAGATCTTCTTTGTGAAATCATTCTCTGCATTTATCTTTGCTTCTGGCTCTACATCCGACGTAGGGTTCCTCCTGCAAATTCGTTTCTGGAGCAACTGCCTGATTCGTGATTCTGGAGCAACTGCTGCAAATTCGTTTGTTTGCAGCAACTGCCTGAATCTCTGCGTTCAAAACCTAGTACGTACGTTGGATTCATGGTATGCAAAGTGCATTGAATTTATGAGCTTTTGGATTGTTGCGCATGTCAAAATATGCTTGACAGTGATGGTTAATGGAGGATATTTTTTAAGGTTGTGGTATGTACATTCAAGTCTCTTATTGCAATAACTTCCTTTTGAAGGTCTCGTAGTGTATTATAGACTGGAACATAAAATATCATCCATCGACATTAAGTTATCGAATTGATCAAGTACAAGAATATTTAGTGAAGTGTACTATAGACACTGTTGAATTTGATATCGTTTTGTTTCTAAAGATCCGCTGCATGCAAGTTACTGGAAAGAGAGTACTTGTATTATTTTGCTGTGAAGCAGGAGTTAGAGGATGAAATAAAACCTTCAGTGATGGTGTTGAAAGCGTGAAGAAAACCTTAGTTGTTTTGAAGGTTTTGAAGAAGGTGGGCACCTTTGGTGTCATGGAAAGGTGTTGATGTAAGTCATTGTTGATTGCCCTCCATCATTTGAGGAGCAGATTTTGTACTTTGAGAATTATTTTGAGTCATTTGTATTTCTTGTTGCATCACATTGTAAACGGGTGCATTTTCGGTTGAAGCCGACACCCTTTCATTTGTTTTGAGCCTAAGTTGTTGAAAATGGCCAAAATCAATGAGGCATTAGTGTTGTTAAATAGCCTCATTCATTCCAATGTTGATGATATGATAAAAATGAGCAAGGATGCTCTTTGTAGAATTCAAAGTTGTTTGCAAGATGCACAAGAAAAGATTGAGTTTTTGCAGTTGGAAACTCAGCTTCAGCAAGAAGAACTTCAGCGAAAGAGTCACCATTCTGAACCTGTTTCTGTTCAGAGCATTGTGAAGGACTCTCATCAGAAGAAAGAAGACAAAGATGATTCACATTCAGCAGATGTACATGCAGATGCAGCAGCTCAGCCTGCACTTCCTAAGCCCATCATCAGACCTTGGGAAGAGCTTGTCCACAACAAGCACAGAACTGGTCTTGGATATGACAAGGATGTGTCCTTTCATATTCTAGACTACACCAAGCACATCATATTTCAGAGTGCTGGATTCCTATACGACAGTTCACCTGCAGCTGTTCCAGATTCTGTTCCACTTCCACAACAGATTGAGAAATGCCAACACTGTGATCGAGTTGGCCATATGAAAGATCACTGTTTTGATCTTCATCCATGCAAGCACTGTGGTCGGCACACCCACTCTTCAGACAGATGCTTCAGACACAAGCCTCCTGCAAGAACCAAGATTCATCTTGGATGGATCGCTTCTTGGCAATGGGCATCAGCAGCCAAGAAGATGTTTACAACACATGTTAGAACTTGTTCACGCATATTGAGCAAACTTGCAGTTGAGTTTTCGCCATCATCTCACCTTGTCCCTGACAGGGGGGAAAATGGTGGTCATGTACAAGCTTCGACGACAGATCAAGCGAGCCTGAGCCACAATCTCTCATTCCAGATTCAGAGTTGCAGCCAGAGTTCAAGCGAGCCTAAGCCACAATTCGTCATTCCGGATTCAGAGATGTAGCTAGAGACACGGATGCCCATGAGCATGCCCTTGGTTGGTGGACAACCTTAAACCACCATCTTTGGTTGATGGACAACCTAAAACCATCACATATGAGGAACACTTCCTCTAGCAGAAGCCTTCAGCTTAGCAGCCTTCAGCTTCTTGCCAGCATTGGTTGAGTTCCAGGAAATGCTACAAGCATTCCAGAGTTGTTGGTAACCCTAAAACCATCACAGGTCGTAGACCTCCCTTCCTTTAGGTCGAAGGTCTCCCTTTTTTTATGAGGGACAATTCCTCTAGCAGAAGCCTTCAGCTTCTTGCCAGTTTTGGAAGAGTTCCGGGAACTGCAACATGTATTGCGTTCCAGTGTTTGTGGTCATCCTAAAACCACCTCTTTTTTCCAACATTTCAAAGAGTTGATTCAGCCAAGTGTTGCCATGTATACTTTGCAGATTTGTATTACAACTCTTTTCTTGGACTCACACATACCCCTTCGGATTAAGGGGGGATGTTGGAACACCTAATCCTACATGGGTAGGTGTGGAATGCGAAAAGTCACAATGGAGTCCATTGGAATGTGAAACCAAGAGTCACACCATTGTACTATAAATGTACATCTTTGTATAATGGAAAATATGAGCTGCACGCTTATCATTCATTGTGTGTTTAGTCTCTTGTGTGTGTTTATCTTTCCCCACACCATGTGTGTTTAACAATGGCCTACTAGGGAAATAAATTACAACTGCAAATCAAATCCGTTTGATCAACCCTCCTTGGTTGATCCAAATCTTCTTGCTACCATTCCTCAGACCCAACGCTCACTGAGAAGACTCTCAATCTTGTGCTGTTGTAGTATCTTTCCCATCTCACTAGCCTTGCTTTTATAACTTTTCATTGAGCTAAATCCTGCACCCTAATCTCCAAAGTGATCGAGATTGAATCTCGCCGCACTTGAGATCAATGGCCAAGATTAAAACACATTCACTAAAGTATATTACTTTACTATTCCTAAGTTTCTTTATCTCCACAAGCCAACATAATAATTTGTGCTTTTTCCTAAGTTAAATTTAGGCTAAGTTACATCAACAACTTGCTCACACTAAAGCAAGTATTTAAGGAGACTGTGGGTGACTTCTGCATGCCTAAACACATAAGCTTGTGCAGAAGCACTTTTCCGAGCTACAAATATAAACACTCCCTCTTAGCGAGGGAGGTACTTCTACCACTTGGAATTGATTTTGATCTTGCATCCACTGCCTTGGCTGCTCCCTCTGAGTTGGAAGCTGTACTTGCCCTCTAGTCTGGAAATATCCTCGAAATTTGATTGTCCTTAGCCCAGTTCTTAGAAGCCTCCAATCCTTGAAAATCTTGTAAGTTCATCTCATACTAAAAGACCTTATTGACAGGTTGGGAGGAAATTTTCGACTACTCCTCCCCTCCTAAACTTGAAGGCTGACTCCATATAGGCTACTTAAACTTCAAAGCTACCTTCTCTCTTCTCCCTGCTCTACTTAACCTTCAAAGCTACCCCTTCTTCTCGATCATCGAGACTGAGAGAAAACTCCACCTTGGTTCCAACACCCATAACATGTCCTTCACTTTCATCTTGCCTCCTGACTCAAGTTGGAATAACATTGTGCCAACCCCATTATCTATATGGTTCGTATCAATGCTGAACTTCGCATTGTATGTTTGTTAATTTCTGTAGCATCAAAGGTGTTCTAGTTTCGAAACATTGTGGAGAGGCTAAAACACAGGAGTTCTCCATAACCCATAAATCGTTTCTGGATATTCCACCTAGAAGTGTGTCAATCAGATTATTAGCCTATTTTTAATTATTTCTTAAGTCTAAACTTAGGAAAAGGGGTTAATTAATCATAATTAATTGAGATGAGGAGTAAATCATCTAGAAACTCACACGGATCGACTGGGAAATAATCTAGGCCCTTGATTAAGATTTAAACTTGGCCATTGGAGGTCCAACATAAGATTATAAGAAGTCGATGAGTAGATGGAGAACACACTTGTGGAGTTCGATTTCCTTGGAGAGTTTGATTTTTCCAGAGAGCCAACAGTTGCCGGAAGAGTTCAAGCTTTAGAAGGAAGAAGAGACAGTGAGGGGCAGGGACAATGAGTCGGAGGAATTTTTCCAGATCCGATGAAGTGCATTGTAGAGAGGCAGAAAGAGCCACATTGAGGCTGACGCAAGGGCTGCGCAGAAGCCTCTAGGGGCAATTCGATTTTGCTGGAGAGAAGTTGGATTGTTCGAGAAGCCGGGGAAGTGTTCTAGAAGGCCGGAGAGACAATTTATCAACCAATGGCAGACATGAAAGCTATAGGAACAACTAATTCAGGAAGAGCGTGGAAGGGACTGCGCAAGGGTGATGCAGGCCTGTGCAAAGGCTGCTTGGACAAGTCACTTGGAGTTGCAGTCAGATCCCAGATTGCTTGTGGGGGTGAGGAAAATTCCTCACAATATTTTTGCCAGTAATTTCTCTGCAGGGTTACCAGTTTTTGACATCCAGATTGTATTCAGAATTTCTAATTACTGCATAATAATAAAACCCTCAGCTGCTACATTGGTTTTCCCAAGTTGGATTTTTCTGGGGACATTTGTCCAAAAATAACTGTCATATTTTATGTGTGTGTGCTAGAATTTTCACAGTTTCCAGTGCTATTATTTTCTGCAATTTTATTTGTGAAGGTTGCAGTGTGATTTATTCGATATTTGTCATAGCAAATAAATTGCTAAATAATTATCAATTAGAAGAATTAAATTTCAGTTGCTATAATAGGATTTTAGACTTGAAATTTTCACATGGTATTAGAGCGTGATTGATTAGACGGGGAAGCTCAGAAGCAGAGGCAAAAATTCGCTGTTCAAAGGGAGCAACAAGATGAATTTCTGGAGGTTGCGCATACCCTGAGCTAGGTAGATTGAGTTGCTTGGGGAAGTTCGATTTTTCAGTGAAAATTGGCAGAAAAATTCGGCTTTCCAGTTGAGTAATTCCAGCAGGCAGAGGGAAGAGTAGTAGCTTAGATTTTTCATTAAGACGATTCCTTGTTTGGACGCGAAGGGTTTTGCAGTAGTTTGCAGTAGCAGAATCAATGCCGGGTGGAAGAGAAAAGCACACACAGGGGGAGATTTTTCTGAGAGGGTTTCTTCTAAGAAATCTGATTTTTCTAGTTGCAGATTGGCAGTAGCTGTGAGCAGATTTTCTCACTCCAAAAGGGAGTGTGAGTAGCATATTTAGCTGCTGAGCAGAGAAAAAGGGAGTTTGGAGACCAAATCTAGAGATGGCCATAGTAGGGCTCAGGGACCAGGATAGGTTGGAGGGAGCCTCCAACTATGCCATTTGGAAGGCTAGGATGCCCTTCCTTCTGGATGAATATAGCCTGAAGACCTGCGTAGAAAATGTGGTAGAAGTACCCAAGGATGCAGATCAACTCAATGAGTACATGAAGGAAATGGCAAAGGCAAAGAGGATGATTTTGGATGGAGTTCGAGACCATTTAGTTTCACATGTGGCAGACAAAGGTACAACCAAGGAGATGTGGGATGCTCTTTCCGAGCTATTTTAGAGTTCTTCTGAGCAAAGAAATATGTTTCTCCAAAAGAAGCTAAGGAGCATAAGGATGCAGAAGGGCAAAAGCATAGATGGCTTCCTCACCAAGATTCAGGAAGTCTGAGATCAACTATTAGCCATTGTGGAGGCACCCCAACCCACAAAGCTTGTACGGTTGGAACTGAATAATGTCTCAGATGACTGGCAGGTGTTTGTCCTGTTGCACTTGCCGCCTGACACACACACCTAACAGTTAGTGAGAAAATCCCTTAACCCCACAAGGTGTGGTTGGTGGCAAGAACTAACAGATGGGGCTGTCACTTATTCCCAACTCCTTCCATTTAAGCTATCTCCTAGGTTAGCTAAGGGGGGTGGTCCCTAAATGGAAAACTAAGTTAGAAGGTTTCTAGGAAATGTAAAATTTGGATTACTTGAGATTGTGAGCAAACAAAATGAGAAATATAACATGAAATGAACTTCAATAACCATCAACACATGAGATAATTGATTAACATATATAAAACCAGTGCCTTCAAATATTGCTTTAAGAATAAATAGTACTTGCTCAAAATAAAATGAAGTGTTTCAAATTGAAACACAAGTAACCTTGTCAATCAAAAAAAGATGTTAGCAAGATATGATATCAATACAAGATATGAAATATGCCTTCAAGAAATGCTTTCGAAGTTCATATAATCATTCATAAATTCAAAGCATGTATGGATGCAATATAGAGTGACTTGTAAAAGAAACAATTTAAACTTTACTTGTAAAAGTGAGCCAAATGATACTTGCCAAAATAAGATAATCAACTTGAAACATTTGCATCAATGACAAGTACATGAAATCATTTGTAAGTAAGATATGTTAGCATGAAATGCACCTAAACTAAAATTTGATGCAATTATCTTGGTTACTTTTAGTCTAAAATGCCAGTCTAGATGTGACCTTTCTTCCGATTGTTTTGAAACAAGTCTCTTATGTGAGTTGTGGAAGGGGTTTCAGAGAAAAATAATAAAGGCTATATTAATGATACCTTCCTTGGATTACCCAACACACTCGATGCCTCCGACGCTGCAGACACTGTGGCTCTGACGACTACAAGGTCACCGAGTTAACCACATAAGAGGGTCTATGTCCCTCAAGTTGATGAAGGAAAGGGGTCTTTAAGAAATCTCTTTCAACCAAGGTTATGCTTGGAGGTAAATTAATTGGAAAAATTCAACTATATTTAAAATGCCTAATAAGCTATGCAAGTAAGATTACAAGGGCATTGTAAAAACTGGAAATGCTTCAAGTAAATATGCTCAACAAGATCACTTGGATAGTTGCTCAATTAATGCAAGATACATAAGCTTCATAAACATGTAAGATTAGAAGTGAAAGTATTTGCTTTGACTTATGATAAACCAATGACCAACTAAACCAATGAAGCTTGCAATGCATATATTTGTAAAATGAACAAGAAATAAATGAGCATGTAAATAATGAGCCTATTGTGAGGCTAACATGAAGCAATTGGTTAGAGTAACTAAATCAACTTTGCTACTTGAAATGAGATGCTTTGCATAAAACAAATTGCTCCAAAAGTAAAATTCAAAATTGTACTTTAAAGAAAACTTAAAGTAGCAATGCATGAAATGGAAATAAGTAGCAAATTCAGAAAATTAGATTGTGAAACCGAGGTTGTGTTAACTTTAAGGCATGAAAAAAAGAAAACAAATGCAAAATCCAACCACCCACAAGTTCCTCCTTTTGAAAAAGGAGAAAATGATGCCTTGGGTGAAAGCCCAAGCTCCCACAAGAAAAAATAAACTTTTATTAGATGTTACATGATGAGGAACCTTACAAGAGGTCTCAAGTGAAACTTCAAGAGGGATCTTTACAATGCATAAAGCTTATCAAGCTCTAGATCTCCTCCGTGAAATCCAAAATCAGAAATTGAAAAAAGTACAATGAGAAAGCTCTCAAAATTGAAGAAGTTAAGTGTCTCTTGATGTGTCAAAGCTTGGCCTCCAAAGGTGAATGAAATGTTGCACAAGACAAGGAGCCAATCCTCCTCTTTGTCCACGACCTTGCCAATTTGCAGCCTTCCACTTTGTCCACAACCTCCTCAAAAAATTCGACTTTGAAAGGGGTTGAGAGGTCTTACAAGCAAAATGTTTGAGTTTATGCGATATTTCCTTGACGCTCTAGTCACCAACACTCTACCTATGGGCGGCAAGATCAAGGAACAAATTAGTGTAGAGAGAATATGAAACCTCTAAATAAAATACAACTAATATACAAGAAACCAAATCAAGTGATGGGATTGGATCCGATCACTTAGTTTAGCTTATGAAAAAAAAGTCTCAAGTAGCTAGATTAAAACAAATGAAGTACTATATCAAGAGATTTAAATTTTAAATTTATTGCATGTATACAAGCTATGCACAAATGAATCCCTGCAAGACAATTTTTGTAAGATAAACTAGGTGAATCCAAATAACAAATGAGAGTTCCTTTGAAGGTGCTCCAAAATTGGGTTGGTCTCCCAAAGACTTCCCCGCACGCTTGATCCAACAAAATTTTTTCTACAATACTCAAATCAAATATTAGTCCATATAGATTTAGATAATGAATGAATGAATATATTTTAACATCCACGAGACTATAAATAATCTATGGGACTACCAACCTCCTTGTTTTTTTCCTTCGGTAATTCAATCCTTTTCTTACTCAAATTGATGATAAACTGACCCAACTTTCTAACAGCCCCCTCACTGAAAAGAAAAAGCCACGAAATTGATGCTAACATATTGCCATAACTGTCCCTGATGTCTCTGAAAGCATCACATTCCAAAATGAAATGATTTTCCGATTCCACTGCCCCAGAAGTGTAAAAAGTACACACCCATTCTTCCCAAGCTTCTGTAGGTCTCTTCCATTGTCCTGTCTCATACCGAAGTTGATGTGAGTTAGTTCTTAATTGAGCAATAAGAATCTTTGCTCTCCATGGAATGATAAGAAAGCAATGAATTGAAACTCCTAGAAGTTTATTTGAAAACAAACTAGAACTTTCAAAATCTAAAGCCTACTTTCAAATCAAATGCTAATACAAGATAGCTTTGCAATAGCAAGTTTACAAGAATATATGGAAATAAAATGATTCAAAGCATAGAAAATATTATACCAATAACTCACAATGCACCATGCTCCAAAGGAAGAACACCCATGAATGGACCCCCAAAGTCTTTTTATTAAAGCTCTTGAAAAGTATACAAAGTAGCAACGCTTCCGCAAGCACAATAGTTTGTAACCAAAAGATACATAGAGAGAGCCCATGGCTGTATTATATAGAAGCTTGGGAGCCAATCCCAAGGAAAATGGTGACAATCCAAAGGAAAATGGGTGACAATCCCAAAGCCTCTACATGCAATTTCGAATTTTCCAAGTGGCCATTCGATTTCCTCTTGAGAGGCCCACACAATCCTTGAAGAGGCCAACTTGTTGTTGAAGAAAGGACAAGTGTATGTGGGAGTGGAGTGATGAGAGACCACTCTCCACTCATCTCTAGTGGAACTCCAAGTCTAAAGCCCACCAAAAATTGACTCCTCAAGCAAATTCAAATTTCTCTCATTAAATGAGTTTTCCCTTGAGAAATTCGTGGTCCCGTCCATGAAATTCGATTTCTTTGGAGCACATGTCTTTTCCTTAAATTTAGGAGTCCACATCACCTTGGAACTTCACTTTAACTCCTCCATGATTTTCCACCTCATTTCCACATCATTTAGCATGTGTAGATATTTATTTTTCTCCATTTATTTAATTGTTGGCTTAATTTATTGCCACTTTTTTCACTAAACTTAGGAAAAGTGGGTTTAGTGGGTCTATAACACATTTTTAACCCCTCAAAGTGTTTCATAATAGAAAGTTGAGGGTGTGAGGTGTAATTTTTATTACTCATACCCCATACAACTTCTTTAGACATCAGTTATTACATTTCATATACAAAATTTATTCCAATTTCCGCCCTTCGGGAAATTAAAAAATTTAAAAAATGACCCCTTAGACCTAACCAAATTCCACAAAACTTTACGAGTGATCTAGCATGATAATATACAACGACTCTAAACACTAGGACTCACCCAAGGCCTTGCCTTCAAGTCGTACTCCAACTTTGGGGGTAAGCTTGGAGGAAAAAACTCAATTAATTAATAATTGTCAAGTCTTCGTAAGGAGATGATAATTAACCAAGTGAAAAAAACCTCCCAAAGTAATACTCACTTCATGACAAGGTCTTAAGTTACCTAGGTCTGTTACATGACTCAAACTCATGCATCACTTTATGTCATGGGCTGTGAATACGTTGTAATGTCCAGGAGTGATCTTTGGTGATGCAAAGCCTTTGGTACTTTTGGTACATTCTTGGGTATGTAGCTTTCAAAACATCTTCAAGTGCCACTCCAGTGGTCAACATGTCCAAAGTATCTTGGGCAGAGACACATTGCCTAAATGGTATAGGATATGGTCTGATCTACAGCAGGAGGAGTTAAGGCGGACTCTAGTAAAGGCTACCATCAACGGCAGTAGTAGCAAGGGCATGAAGGGTGAGAAGGAAGAATTTAAAGTGGCCCTAGTATCTAAGGGTCCTAGTTAAGGGCAAGGTGAAAAGAAGAAGGACCTGTCAAAGGTCAAGTGCTTTAGGTGTGGCGAGTTTGGCCACTACAATACTCAGTCCCCTCTCAACAAGAAGGACAAGTAGGAGAAGCAGGACTAGGAAACAACGTCCGCTGAGATTGATAAGTTGTCCTCCCGATTGGAGGAAGATTTTGCTATGTTTGCGGTTATACCTCCAGGAGAGAGGTGGGGCGATATGGATCCAAAGTTGCAAAGATGGGCAGAGTCCTTGAGGTGTCCTCATGAATCATTACCTTACTACGGGGGCTCACAATACTCAATAGCAGGATGGATCAGTGTCAGTGATGCAGTTAGATTCCAGAGTGACGGTTGCAGACTAGTAGAAGTCAGGTGCTGAGGAGCGCAATGCAGTGTTGGCAGCAATGCAGAGTGGCACAGTGCAAAGTCAGCAACAACGTAGATTCTTTAGTGGACAATGTAATAGCTAGTAGTAGTCAGAGTCTTGGGAGACAGATGCATCATACTGAACACAATTGATTCAGTATTTAGGATGCTTCTCAGTTGCAGTAGTTGCACAAAGATCAAGGCACAATGTTGGGAGGCATTCCATAGGACACCACACTGCCTCTCCAAGGCACATACTCCAGCTAGGATACTAGAAGTATGCTCTCCACCAAACCATTTCCCTCATGGAAATGTCTGTCCACCAGACCATTCTTTATCCAAGTCCATGTACTTGACTTAGGGTGTCAATCTTAATCTGCCACAATACATGACTCAAGAATGTCTGCCCAAGATACTTATCCAATCCACCATTCTCCTTATCCATGTCTATGTACTTGACTGAGGATGTTGAGAATCACGTGTCCAACTTTACTCCTTGTCAACTTGAGAGGAGAAATCCATACTCGCTCCCTCTCAACCAGAGAGTACATCTACAAGCCTAAGCTTGTGTGAGAAGTACTCATACTTGCCTTACATCAGCTACCTATTTACTACGGAGATTCTGTTGTAGCTTTACATCGGCTTCCTCAAGCAGGTTTCTTTTGCCCTACTGCAACCCACTTGAACTAGGGCACAATGCACTGCCTCCTACCATCCCATTGACATCTTCAACAAACACTGTACATGAGGTCTTCTAGGCATCTACTTGCCATTGTCTAAGCTACTCCAAAATGCAGCTCCTAGGACCTAATAGATATGCCCTAATATCTCTGAATTGTCTTCTGCATTTACTTGATTTAGGGCACCACATTGACCAGCCCTCTTATCAGTCCAGAAGCCAACCAATCTATGGATTTTGTCACAGCCCACTTACAGCTACTTTGCTACACCAAAGCTAGCTGATCAAGGGCATCAATATACAACCCACACTTCTACTGATTTGTTCCTCAAATTGCAGAGAACTAGGGCTGCTCAACTGCTGTTCAAGACTCCTTGAATAGTCCCTCAACACACTTCCTTGTCCATTATAACAGTTCACTTCTACCCAGTCTTATTCATGCTCTTCTTGTCCTGAGATTTGTGGCCTAAACACTGTACAATACCAGAGACAAACTTTGATCCAAACACTTGTTAATCACAGCCCCAAGTCACTGTACCTTATCCTCCTTATCGCAGAGGTCTGCCAGCGCTTGGTCCACGGGGCATATACATGAGCAAGCAAATACTGAAATTCTAGGCAGATATATATGACAGTTATGCACTGGAAGAAGCCCTAACGAGGGCATATAAACCATAGAACTGACCCTTCCCCTCTAAGTAAATTTATCAACACAAGCAACGCAACATGCCTTGTTACCTTTCTCTGTTCTGTTCACAGCAGCCTCTGAAATTCTCAGCCCCTGCTCTAGCTTTCTGCTCCCATTACAGGCTCAGCCCTTATCTCCTGCAGCTGCCACAGTTCGGCCTTCATACACAGGTATGAGGTCAATAGTCTTGGTCTTAGGCATATTTCTTGGGCTGGAGGTCGATAAATTCTGCCCTTAATTTGTGTTCCGTTACCAGACCTTTTGGCCTCTATTGTGCACAGAAATTATGGCTCTTGCCCTCACCAAACTTCAGGAGAACCTCTCACCAAAACATTGAATATTCAGCCCCAAACTGAGAACTCTCACACCAAACAACAGAACCATGGAAAAACTTCGACCAGCTTTCCTCCTTTGATCTGAACCAGAATTTTAGACAAAACCAGAACCAAAACACGTTCTGTGCTCCTATCCAGCCCGTCTTCGGAGATTAGCGGCTCCTAGGCTTGTTTTTCTTTGATGAGTGCATTTGGATAAGAAGTATTTTAAACTATCTACTTCTCCTTGATCCATAGGAGGAAGAGATTTGATCTAGCTGCCAAATTTACTCGGATCATCACTGTGTATCAATACCATAGAGGTACCATTAAATTTTGGTCTGCCACAGGAACAATTCCATCTTCATTACTTGATTTCTGTCTTGATCTTCTTCAACATGGATTTTGTCACAGGGAATTAGAATAATATTACTTGGATGTCATCTCTTCAAATCCTTCACGCTAGCTTGAGCGAGGGTACAAATCTTCTTCAAGATCTGAACTTTGTTGAGGTAAATGGATTGTAAACACTGCAAAAAAGAAGTCTAACTATGGACTTCTGAAGCAGAGTTTGGATAGCATTGGTTTCTTGAAATTATGAGCCTATTTGGTTCTTCAAGGCTTCGATTTTACCAGAGGAACTTGATATCCTTCAAATATTAGACTATTGCTCTCTTCTTGTTATTTCAAATTAATACTCAGATAACGCAGACATGATTAAGCCAGCAGAATATGTTTGTGCCGAGACTCGGACAGAGATGTTACTTAACAACATTTGGAGACAGTGCAAATCACAGAAGTTTGCATATCCAATATATCATAGACATGAGGTTCAAATAAACTCATATCCTTGAGTTCAGATGGATCAATGACCATGTGTCACTGAGAAGACTCGGATGTATTATGTCATGAAGACTTTGCAAATTGTCAATTGACTATCATTATTTATCTGAAGCAAAATATTTGATATTCTCCCACAGTTTTGATCTCAAACACAAATACTCTTCTTCATGTCTGTTCCCAAGATTGTTCTGATTATAACTTATAAGATGTCCTAAGCCACTGAGAAGAGGTTAGGCCTGTTCTAGCCCATGTTACCGGATCTGTCAGGCCCAGCGTCTAGATCCACGGATCCCCTGATTGAATATGGATTTGGATCCGGATCCACTGGGATCTGCCCAATATCTGTTCGTAAGCCTGCGGAATGTCACAGGTGCATATTCGTGTCTGCGTCATGCTGCTTTTAAAAGTTAGAAAATACCCTTTGTCTGCATCATGTTGCTTTGGGAATTGCGGGCAGAATTTCGGCTTTGAGTCAATACATTTGTCTCTGGCTGGTAAAAAAGTCGCTACGCCAGGTCTTTGGCATCATTAGTTGAACTTCCTCAAAACAATAGATGTTCCCAAAACATTAGATTTGGAGCAATTGATAAAATTAAAAGCTAGGACTTGGTGGCACTCCACTGACATACTGGAGCATTCTCTTTGCACAACATCTCACACACTTATAGCTTGCGCTTCCAACCCAAAGAGGCAAGCTCTATAAGATGTCTGCTATCCCATTAATTTTGACCTGATTGTTATGTGGTCTTCCCAATTAGAAACAAAGAAAAACGTGTTGCTCTACATTGGACAAGTGCCCATACAAGATGGTGCTAGCATAGGGTCTCATTTTGTCAAGAGAGTAGCATTGATTATAAGTATTATATACAATGTCACATGGTTTGGGTTCGAGTTCGGGTTCGACAATGATTAGGTTCGATTTGAGTTCGAATTTTTTGATGAGGTTTAGATTAGGTTCGTGTATATATATATATATATATATATATAAAATGAATTATAGGATAAAATATTAAGAAATCAACATCAGTAAACATAAAAAATGTTATCACGGACATGGAAACTGCAAGGATAAATTACAATCTTGAGTTGTGACATGAAGTTCTGAGTTTTGATATATGGACTTGGTCAATGGCTATGAGGTTCGATGAGGTTTGCCGAACCTCAACATTTTTTTAAGGTTTACCAAAATTTGAACCCCAAGGTTAAAGTTCGATGAACCTTGTGACATATATATATATATATATATATATATATATATATATATATATATATACAAAGTTATTTATTAATTAAGTTACATAGATCATATATTATTGGTAATATAAATATTATATAAAGTTATATATTTCAAAGTTTGTATAATTTTTTATTTTTATATAATTTTTATTTAAAAAAAATATAAAAATATAGTTATATTCATTGCACTTGCTGTTTCTCTGCGTATCTGGATCCCGGCTTTTCAAAAAAATAGTGTATCTGTATCTGGATCCATATCCGTATCCAAATCCTGGTAACTTAGGTTCTAGCCCTCTTCTTCAATAGGAACTCTGCTCGAATTCAGACCTTGTTCCTAGCTCTGATGCCATGTTGAAATTCCAATCCAAGAGGGAATTTCCATTCAATAATTACTTGTGAATTTGTTTAGTTTTCTTATTAGTTTTTCCTTAATTATTCATCAAGCAATTGCCATCAAATTACAAGAAAATAAATATCATAGTGCACACGAGAAGGGACACCAGAGATTAGGCCAGAGGCCAGGGAAAAACCTACAAGGGGAAAGCCTGACAATCCTTTCTTTATAGATTCTTCGTGAACAAGAGAAATTCAGGTAAAACTTACAAATGTCAAGTCAGCCCTTCAAATCCTGCCAATTGAGCCCTCCAATCCTTGCCTTGCTTTGTCCTTAAGATAGTCAACTAGCCTGCCACGTCATAGAGATATAGGTGCCGCAGGAATTTGCATCACTGCAAAGAAGTATGTTCACAGGAACTGGCATCATCATTACAGAGTCTCACATCACTGAAATTTGTATTAATACTGAAACTCACATCATAGAAACTTTGCATCATATGGAGACTTTAGATCTTATATTACAAACAATAGGGGCCTCATTTTGCTCGTATATTACAGAAGAAAGTGCCTTATCTTACTCGCATGCCACAGAAAAAATTAAATCAGATTACCAAGCCACAGACTTGAATTTCTCTTCCACAGATCATCATCGAATTGGTTCAGAGTTGCCTAAGAAGTGCCATGCGTAAGTCCCCTTAGAATTGCCTTAGATGTTGCATATCAGCTGCTTCAGATATCCAAAATTCTTGTCCATTACAGAGCACCGAATTCACTTTTCAAATGAAGGAATACATATGCCAATATATAGTTGTTTGTGTGTGTGAAGAGACACATCTTTTGAGTAGGCCGACATGTCTGCTGGGAGGGCTGACTTTGCATATTGAAGATACAAATGACATCTATAAATTCTATTTTTTTTCTTCTTTTTGTTTTTACATAATGTTACAAGTACAATAATGATTATGAAGACCAAACCTAGTTACAATTTCCAACAAATGAACCTCTTTCTTTTCCAAAATTCTCAAATTATTGAGAGTACTACTTTCAGTCTTAGTTTTGCATTATGGATATTTGTTAATTACTAATGTGATGTCTAAGAAATTCTAATGGAATGCCTATTGTGTAATTAGTTTTAATGGTTTTAAACTATGAAATAACTTTTGTAAAGTGGTCCTTAGTTCTGGTCTGATTTCTTTGTTTTATTGAGTGTTTCTGTTTAGGCTGGCTTGGATGAAATCATCCATTCGGGGATATGCACAGGCCTGTATTAATATCATGTTTTTAAACTCGTAGCTGTCAAGCATTTCGCCCTCAGGGCATGCTGGTACCCTGTTTTAAAACTTTACTGTTTGCTTATTTCCAGATATCTACTTTCGGACATGTTATTCTGGAGTGTGAGGATGCAGAAGCTTGGCTGACAGAGAAAAGCCAACAGCAGGATTCCATTGCCAAGTGTGAAGATCCCATACTACTCTCTACTGACATTAGAAAAAAGATTGAGGCTTTAGTGAGGTAAATTCCCTGCCGCTCATATCTAAAGGTTTCTGCTATTTCATTTTTTCGGGTATTGGTGACAATTTTCTTAAATGCTTCACTAAACTTGTTTGTCTGTTTTCTTTTTTCCTAGCTTTTGCAAGCCTATCTTCACAAAACCTAAGACTGGCCCATCAAAATATTCTTCAAAGACAGGTGATGCAAAAGATTCCAAGCAGAACACATCTAGTGGAGGTGAACAATCATCGGAGCCAATGGATACTGACCAACCAGAGGATCCTGTGAGCATGCAAACAGATTGAGTGATTTAACCTCACAGAAGGGTGCGATTAGATAGGACTAGGAAATATGTTCATGATGGAATGACATGAGTTTTATATTGGTCCCGTGTTCAATACTTTAACTTTGTACTAAGTCTGTTAATAGAATAGTAGGTTCTGCCTCTTACTTTCTAGGGTCAATACTAATGGGTACTAGTTAAGCACACTGGATATGGATTTGTTGGATTTTGTCTTTATCCACTCCACGTTCTAATGAAGAGTGTAGATCTACTTAATGGGAAAAATAGTGTCTGTCACATTGGCCTTGTGTCTTCAGAATAATAACATGTGCTAATGCACTTGTGGATATGTAAACTGCACTCTGGCTATTGGGCCAAAGTTCTAACAGACATGTAATTAGAAAGCACTTTAGCAATTTAGAGTAAAATTCACCATGAATAACTTATAGTGCAATCTCTGAGTATCCTCCCGAGAAGGACGAATAGAGTAATATATCATGGCAACATTTCTCGTAGGGGCATTTCAATAGAGTTATTCTTGAAAAGCTTTGAACTTTCCACTTGAAGGCACTATTCAAAGATCACATTTCTCGAGGAGCAAAAAATGATGCTATATATCTGGCATCTCCTTGAACATATGGCATTTCAAGTATAGAAGATTCAGGTGGGTTGTCTCTTGAATCAAAGCGCTCTTTCTGGAGGAGAATTGGTAAGAGAAATAACTTTCTATGAGTCACAACATTCATTTACTGTTGATTATTGATACAGTAGGGTGAATTGCAAATTTAAGAAATGGTTGTTGCTGCCCTACAGCTGTTGAAACTTGAAAGTTTGTAATCACAATATTATTTATTTTTCAATACTCCAAGATAGAAATAATAGAAATCTTATATTATGCATTCTAGTGGTTATGAGGGCAGGACATCTAGATGTTAATTGAGCAGTACAATGATGAGTGAACATTATACTGCAATGTGGGTATTATGCCCTTGTTGAGATTGCTCTCCCGTTGTCAGAGAACAATTTTTATGAGTGGTATACTATCTGAAAGAACCCTTTGGGGTGGCGTAGGCTGGGTGGGTGAGGTGAAGGAGCTAAACGTAGGGAAAAGAACCCTTTGGGGTGGGGTAGGCTGGGTGGGTGAGGTGGAGGAGGTAAACGTAGGGGAGAAGGGTGAATGTTAGATTTGTGGCACCGATTCAAGTAACAAGTTCATATTCTCCACTCGGGCAGGTGGATATGTGGACTTGTAATGATTGTATAGTATTTATGACCAAGGAAATCAGAATACACATCAGTTGTTATTTGGATTCATTTTAATTGTGTTTAAAATATCAACATAAATTCTCATTTAAAACTTAAAGGTGATTTTATTTATAAGAAACATTGTAATAGCTCCTATGCATTATGGAGTTCTACCCATGAGTTTGGTTATGACGTGGATTTATATTCATAAAGAACATGCATTGTTGTTTTGTTTCACAATGAGAATAATAATTATAGATTTCAACATTGGTTTTTGAAAATAACATTTGAGTTAAGTTGCATTTGAATCCAAGGATAGTTGGACTAGCAATCAACTGGATGTAAAGCCAAATAGGCCATTTATTTAGAAGAAAGCCCATGTAACAGAAGGATGCATTCCCTAGAGGTGGGTACTCCTAGATAGATCTGTGGATATTTGGGATGTCTTGGAAAGGCCTTTCAATTTTGGGGACATCTTCAGGGGAATGATCCCCTCCCACGGAAAAAGAAAATAAACAGAATTGAATTGACCCTCATAATTACGGGCACTCATAAATATTCAATTGTGAATTGATTTTTTTTCTTTAGTTTTGGGTATGGTATCACTCAAATTGACACTCTTAAAAGATTGGTTTGAAGAAGACACTATTGCAAGGAAATCTCCTCGAGTTACAATCTCGAGGCAATGCCATTGTCATATCAAAGATTCTTACTTTAGGATTGGTACATTCCAACCCAAGGTGGTGTTCTTTAAATGGTTTAGGGATTAATCATTAAATCAATATGTGTACTCTAGATATGGCTATGGAGTTGTCAAGGTAAAAGGTATTCAATGATAAACATTAATTTATTGGTCACAAATTGTAGTGCCTATACTAGTCGGGCAGTGTAATCTACTCTAAGGACATAGGCTACTAAAGTGGGGCATAACTACTTTTCACCAACAATTTGAGCATTAACCATGTCAAGGGCCATACGCTTTGATAGAATCTTGCTCATTAATACATGGCATATTTCAATTCACTTACCAATAATGGAGGAAAATTTAAGAAAAAGGAACTTCATAGAGCAATCAATGGAAATCAAAGGAACAAACAAGTGGGTTAATCAACAATTTTGTTGATTGGAGTTGAAAATATATTACATGCCTTGAGAAATAAGGATTCCCCTATCTTGCCTTTATAAATAATAATTAGGGGTTTGCTTGAAGACATAGGAGACAATGCATTGTGGACCTTAGAGGTACATTGAATTCATTGATGTTGCATACTATAGATATGAAACTTAAACATATGATATGAAGCCTATAGAATGGTGAAATATTTTTAATCAAAGCAACAAGGAACCATTAAACACAATTGGTAACACCTCTTCAATTTTCCTCCTTTTGCTTAAATATCTAGCCTTGTGTGCCCAAAGACCATTGGAAGATAGTGGAATGCATTATCGATGGCCCAATGAAAGGACATTGCAACATTCATAATGAAAGAGGGTCATTCCATTTTCCTTTTCCATGATTTGGTCATCAACACCTATCAACCCACTGTCAGACCAAAGAACACCTTATCAATACCCTGGTACTTAGTCAATCACCCAATGATTAATTATTCTTGACACTGTATCTTCATTTAGGAATCTAGAGATGCGTGCTTACTTTATTATTTGAATTTCCATGATGTCACAAGTAAACATTGGCTGTTTAGAGATTGAATTTTGTTAAAAGATAATGGTTGTAGTTATGGTGTGATTATGTCATTAGGAGGGTTTTAGTTTTTTCTTTTAGTATGGCTGCCTTTATTAGGGCTCTACCACTTTCTTTTCTTCTTAGCTTTACACTAGTTTCTTATATATTTTTTGATACTTCCAATGGTGAGCCCTACGAACATGTGGAATATTTGATTTTTGCATATTATCTCCATTTAGAGTTGTGTCATACCTATGTGATCTTGATGACATTGCCATGTGGAGATCTAAGAGCGGCTGTAGTTTTCACTGAGACAACTTTGGGTGTTTTGTCCCTTCCCTGACCCTTTCCGTTTGCACAAGATGGTGCCACATGGCTTCATTTCATGCTTCTGTGTAGGGTTAATATATTTATGCACTTCTTTGCATAACACTCTGAATCCACCCTCCTTCACAGATGCAAAATCCTTACGAATTATGATTGATACTCAAAGTTGTATTCGTTAACACTGTGTTTCTCCAAAATCCATTTATTTCTATTTGACATTGATGATTCATGGACATATTATGGGGTGAAATCAACATTAGAAAGTTTCTCATTTGACATCAATAGTCCGTGAGTGCTCAACATTACAAAGTTCACCTTTTGACATTCACAATCTGTGAGTGGTAAAATTAGAATTATCACGTGGTCACATAACTTTTATGGTTTAGGGGTTGAGGATTGGACAAGTTCTTTGCAGGGATTCTCGACAAATACGTTCAGAGGACATATCAATATCACATTCACATCGGTACGAAAAGGGACATGTTTTCATTGTTGTGATAGGTTTCCATATTGCATGTTTCTTGTAGCCCTTAGAGCGAATATGGGAGGTGAAATTGAGGATTGGATAAGTTCTTTGCATGGATTCTCAACAAATATGTTCATAGGACTTATCAATATCACATTCATATTAGTACAAAAAGGGACATGTTTTCATTGTTGTGATACGTTCCATATTGCATGTTTCTTGTAGCCCTTAGAGCGAATATGGGAGGTGAAAGACTCGCGAAGAGTATAGTTAAATTTTCAAGACTCACTTTCTTGAAACTTTTTATTTATTTTTCCTGAATTCTAATCACATACTTGAGGACCATTTATGAGTGTTCCTATGATCCAAATTAGAGGCCAATCATAATTTTGGATCAATTTTAACTCTCGATCCATTGTAATTCTTGATCTACCAAGTGTTGAGAGAGATCAATTTCCTCAATGCAAACTTTTATTTCAGTGCAAAACTTGAGCAAATATTTGCACCTTGAGAGTTTTGATACCTCTTGACACATGATAGATTCAAAGTTAAGATAGATCCATGTTGATTCTTTATAATATTATTTGTATTTATATAAATTTCACATCTCTTTTTATATAATATTGTTATTTTTATTTTTTATTAAAACTCTCATTATATATATATATATATATATTATTTTTTTTTTTTTTTTCTTTGACGTGTTCTATAGCTATAGTTTTTTTAATCTCTTAATTTAATTTTTTAAGGTAATGTGCATAACACACAGTCACATAATTTTATTGTAAGTGTTAAGTTATTATATCTTTATTAACTAAATTTAACCAAGAAGTTCTGAAATATCGTTGTTTTTTTGTGTAAGTTGGACAATTTGTATCAATAAATGATCAAAGAAATATAGAGTATACATATCTTATTGTTCCTACTAGTTTGCCACAAGGGAAACCAAACTTGTATAATAATATAGTCTTTTCGGGTCATTCATAAATTTGCGCCCTTGAGAGTTTTCAAAGTAAGTATATAGCTGGATACATGTAATGGATGATGATATGTGGTGTGAATTTGGTTGCGTGGTTTGAAATTGTGAAACTTCGGTCAAGATTAAGCTTTGGGATTTTCAGAATTTGGCCATATTTTTAGAGGCCAAGTGTTGCGTGCAACATGGGGTCAAATATAAAGTCATTTAGAGAATTTTGATTTTGGTCATTAAAAGGGTTTTTGAAACCTTCTAGAACTTTAGGGGAGGGATTTCTAGTCATTTGTAGAATTTAGATTTTTGTTTAGTAGCAGATATCTCATGAGTTCCATATTGAAAGTAGGCATTGGTTAATTCCCAAAATGCCTTGGGATGAAAGAGTCTATCGTCTTTGTGACACAAATGATATATTATTTATTTTTATTGTTATTTAATTATAATTTTATTTTGAGTTTTAAATTTAATATTAAGTATGCCCATTGGGGGTGACAACTCATAGGGCCTCGAGGATTGTGGATGAGGCTCGTCAACCCACGAGTCCTCTCGACAACTAGTGATTTATTATGAGGTAGCTGGGCTGCATGCGTGTTTGTGGGAAGATCAAAGCCATCACACGCTGGCCTTTAATGGTTATAATACGAGCCATGTTGCACATTTGAATTTTGTACCTACGAGGAGAATGGAGGCATTCCCGACAACGACAAATGGATCATCGTAAAAACGCAGGAAGAATGCCCAACATGTTGTATAGTTGGGCATTGAGGGAGGACCAGAAACACAAGAGCAAGGCTTTCTGCCTTAGCCTAATAGTGGAAGGGGTAATTCAATGAGAAATTCGCCCTCAAATCCCTCAAGAGCAAGAACCCCAATGCGAGGTATTTGGAAAATTGTAATTGAGGTATGTGGCAGGAGACATCTCAAGAAGCCGATGATTTATGAGCTTAAAGAAACCTCGTTGGATTTGGTCGTAGAACTATTGTGGGTCATCCACACCAGGTACACAGTTTTAAGCCTAGTTGTCAAACTTATGTTGGTTAATTGTGTATTTTCAATCCTTAGTTTTCTTATGTATGTTGAAGAGGAGGGGTTGTCTGCTATGGTGTGTTGTGGTTTGCAGTTTTCATTTAAATCTAGGAAGTTAGGAAATATGGTAGTTGGTTGGTTGGGGTTGAATCATTACCTTGGGCACTTGTGTGTTGCATGTGCTTTGGCTTTTGACTGTGCTTGGGTTTGGAACTCCCGATGAAAGGGAAAGATTAGTGGGATGGTTATTTGTGTTTCCCCGACAGTTTTGGAATTCCTTACTTTCCAGAACGAGTTCCATTTGAATTTCTTGGGGAGGTAGAAGGGCCTCACCTTCTTCAGGTTCGAGATAGGTAGTGACGAAGTGAATGATTCCCTGCATAATTTGGTGGTCCCAGTGGTAGCTGGAGGCAATGTCTCCGGCAAGAGGTTTTTGTTTTGGGGGTCTTCGAAGTCTATGGCCCCAAGGGTGACAAATGGGCATCCAGGGGTGTCTCAATGGGCTAGTTGGGGTAGTGGAGGAACATCATTTCTTAGTCAACAATTTGAGGAGGAGCTACTAAAGATGCACCCTCAACGAGGTTGTGCACATTAGGGTATGCACCCTCAACGAGGTTGGGCACATTGGGGGTTGGAGGGGGTGTTTTTAGGTAAGATCGCTGCATAATGAGCAAGGTTAGGAAGAAACCATGAACCTGCCTTTCTCTTAGTATTTTTCCTCAAGGATCAACAATCCCTTGTCTGAATATAATGCAAATATCATTCAAAAACTGAGTAGCTCTTTGGACTAGCTAAACAAGGTTCGACAACATGATCATAATGACATTTTAGATTTCATGAATCACATTCAACGAAACCTATGGGAGATGCACGATAGATTGGTACGCCTATGGAGAGGGCAACGACACATCCAAGAAAGGCTTGACCATATAGAAACCAGGATGGCTCACATGAAGGGGCATATTCATTGTGACTTCAATCCCCTTCCATCCCATGATTCGGGCCCATATCACCATGTTTTGGTAAATTCTGAAGATGTATGATGATTGTTGGTTGAGTTTTGGTCTTACTAGTCTTTTGGAACTTTTTTCGTGTCAGTTTATGTAAACCATTGTCATTTTAGATTTTTTCTTTGTATCTCGGTATGCATCTATTGGCCAATAAATCCAGTAAGAGAGGCCAATAGGTTTTTGAGAAATGCATATGGAAAAATGCAATCTTCTAAATAAATAGAAAACTCTGATTCACAAATATATAAAATTATTGTTAAGTATATTAAAAAGTCAATAGTATATATAATCAATTATGAATTGTTTTAAACAAATTATGATATAAATCTACGTATTTACACTACATCAATTTTTGTATACAATATTTTAAAATTCTTATTATGTTTTTTTTTTCATCTCTTGATTCTGAATTAATTCAACTTGCAACTTTCATTAATGAGACAATATAGATTAGTGTGATTTGGAATATTTTTTGTGTGATGCAGTATAAGCTTTTCTATTTTATTACTTCCCTTAGGAGATACATTTTAGACCCAAATTTACTAGTGTTCTTAATGTAGGGTTAGGTGGAGTCATCATTCTTTGGTTGCTTGATCCCTTGGTTTCTTGCTTTTAATCATTTTATCTTATGTTGTTCTTTCTTGTTCAAGCACATGAGTGTTTATGTGGGATGATTCCCCATTTCTAATAATGTTGCAACATACTTGTCTGCCTCCCATGTTTCGGTCCTCTTCATTTTAGTGTTAGTGTTGGCCTTGTTCATACTTATTTTTCTTTCATGTCTCTACTATAGGGTTTGTATCCTCATATCTAACAATTTGTAAGGCTACAAAATATCCATATGTCATTATCAAGAAATTGTGCCTTGAAACCCTATGTGGATATCTTTCTAATGCATCGTAAGTGACCAAGCTTACAATTCCAAGGTAGGGCGAAGCTATTGGTTTTACCCTTATGGTTTAGTACTTGTCTCTTTGAGGGATTGGAGAAAAAAATGTGGAACACTTTTGTTGTCATATCTCAAATGCTAGTAATGCCACAATTAATATAATAATATGAAATGATAAGCATGCACTATGCTATGCTTTCCTTCATATACTATATAATTTATCAAGTGGAGGGCCACCTCACCCTAGGGTTTTGGAAGGCTAGTTCATTTTACACCGTCCTTAGTGTCCTCCATAGTTTCATATGGTAGGAGCAAGTTTTGCTTGGCATCTTGGAATAGAAATTATTATCTTTGTTCAAAGGTTGTCCAATGGGTACCTCTAACACTCTTGTAATAATGTCCACGTTGACATGAACTATCTATCCCTTTGACTACATTGATGCATCTATGATACTACCCTCAAGTTGTGTTAATCCTTAAGCCTTGACAAACTCCATTGTTATGTCACCATCAAAGCTTTGAAAGTTGGTACAATATGCAATCTACTAAGTCTATTGAAAATATCTCCACAACCTCATGGTTACCATATAAGAGAGTTGTATTTGTGGTTTTCTACCATTGAATCCCACCCCCATGGTTATCTTGTAGCTTACAAATTATTTGTGATAAATGCTCCTTTATTTGTTAGGGTTGTAGTTCCCATTTTAAACCTTGGAAGTGTTGGCACTATTCAAAACTAAACTCACCTTATGGCTATGAAACTTCCTCTATTGAAATTCATACTATAAAACAACTCTTTTGATGAACAAGAAGTATATTGGCACTCTGATGCTTGAAAACAAGCTTCAATGGTATTCTTATGTAATTTTCCACTTGAAAAATAGACTCACTTTACCATTTTTCTTATGGTTTTGAATTTGTGAGGGTGAAGAAACTCTCTCTTTCTTCCATATATTCTATCTTTGCTAAAGACGTGAAGTTACACTTTCATTTGTGCAATGTGTTTCTCGTCTTGGAAGCTTGAGCTTGTTGTTATTGCACTATATTGTGAGCTTTGAGCATATGTTCTTATTTATGCTATGTTTCTGCACCTTGGGAATTTTGAGGTGATATGGAGCGATATACACGTGTAGAGATGGAAGGGGATTAAAAATGCATTTTGAAATCAAAATTTGGAGAAGCCTTGTCATATGATAATTACACTCGTTTGTGTTAGTGTGCTTACACCCTTGCATCTATAAATTCATCTCATGTTATGAAATTATACACCTCTGAACTTTAAGTTTAAATGACATTGTTGAAATCAATTGTTTCAAGTGGTTAAAGTAATATTGGTGAATATATTGTGAGTAATTAGGTAATTGGCCACTAGTTAAATTAACATGCATTCAAACAAATATAAATGAGCGGACTTAAATAAAAAATATTTCCATGATACTTGATACCATTTACATTTAAGATGATATGTGTTGATATCATGGAACAATTTGATGGTTTTGCTTGATATTTGATATGCTTCATGAGCACATCCATTATCTCTTAATTCTTAGATGGAGTTTGCGTAGGATGTTGAATTCCATGCTAGCTGACTTTGTAGTAAACCCTCCATTTGTAGGTGTTAGGTCCCTATAATACTAGTGTATCCCCTTATTTTTATTGTTAGTGTAGCCACCTTATTGTTTTTTTGTACCCATGTAGTCCCCACATTTTTATTATTGTGCCCCATAGAAGCCCACTATTGATATTATTGTGCCCTTACATTATTATTATTAGGTCAGATCTGATTATATTTTTATGAAGTTTTTTCGTTTGAATCATCCAAGAATTGTTCATTTATGTAATGTAAAAGAGGTTTCTCCTTCGAAGTGGATAATTTTTAAGTCGTTGATATATATTTTCTTCTAATTTTGTGAGCTAGTTGTATAACATTTGGTATGAGAGCTTTGGATTCTATGGTTTCACTTCTTCAAACAAGACATCATGGAATTTTTGCTATAACATTTTTTTATGAAGCTTCAGAAGTTGAAATTGCAACCACGTGGAGTCAAAATATTGATGAACCTGGTGTACGAATTTCAGAGCTTGGTTCACTATATTTTCAGATAGATGGTCCGAGGAAGTTAGGGTTTTTGCAGGATCCATAATTGCATATCAAACAAGTGACCTAGGGAAAATCGTCATAACTTTCGTTTCAATCATCCGATTTGAATTTTGTAAAAGTTGGCTGAAATTGCACGAACTATAGTTTTTCCTGTAGAAATTACAGTGCCGAATGCTGAAACAGTGACACATGGCATCCTGTACAGCTTCGCTCTACCGAACCAGTCCATAATCAGGTCATCGTGGAAGAATTGGCATAACTCTATATTGAAGAATCCAATATTATTTTGACTTGTGGCATTGAAAGGAAGATTCATAGGGCTACAATTGGACCAAAATTCAGACCTTGGAGATTCGAAATTTCAGAGATACAATCGTTGCAATATCGAGCTCCTAAAAGTAAGAAAAAAGTGTGCATGTTTTTTAAAATTGAATAAATTTTGTTTGAAAAAACAGTTTGAAGTGATTCCAAAGGCATATTGAATCATATATACCAGTATTGGGTTCTAAAATTCCTCCCAAACAAAAGAATTCCACACCCATTAATGCCTAAAAAAACTCTACTACGATGCATGAAGATGAAGAATTGCAACATGATATATCAAAATTATGGGACCAAGTGCAACAAATTTCGCTGTCACAAAGAGAAACAAAAGATGACATGGATGGTTTAAAAGCAGACATGGAAGCTAATATGGGTGGAATGGAAGCTAAGATGGATGGTTTGAAAGCAGACATGGAAGGTTTGGAGGAATGTTTGACAAATTTGTTGCAAGAAAGACTTTTTGGTGGTGATAAGGTAATCGATGAAAATCACGATGAGGACAAAAGGAATATGAATTGTTATTTTAGAAACTCCAATGTTGGGTTTAAGAACCACCACATTCCAAAAATCGATGAGGAAGTTTGATGGAAAGGATCTAGTAACATGGATACTATAATGGAGCAATATTTTGATCTCCATGATTTGCAACACTCACAAAAGGTAAGCATTGCAACTTTATATTTAGAACCCAATAAGTTTGTATGGTATCGATGGCTTTATTCTCGTAAACCACTTTTCACTTGGTAAATTTTTACGGAGGAAATGATAGCACATTATGATGATACAAAGAACAATACCTTCTTTAGCCAATTGATAAATCTCAAACAAAAGGGTTCAATGGAAGAACACATTAAGGACTTCCAAAAAATGAATATAAGGGTAGAAGATATTCCAGAGGAGCATAGGATTGATGTCTTCATAGAAACTTCAAAGAATAAAATCCAACATGAGGTTTGCCTTTGGGAACTTGATTCATTGGAGAATGAATTTAGGGTGGTAAGAAAAGTTGAAAGCAAAATTATGGCAACAAAGAAGTCTACCACTCACAACTATAAATATGGAAGTGATTTTTCTCTTAGCCTTCCAAAACCCACAAGGTTGAAACCACAACAATTGGAGGAAAAAGAGCAAAAGGGCTTTGTTATAATTGGGATAGAAAATCTACTAAAGGTCATAAGTGCGTTGAGAAGAAATTATTTTACAGAGATTGTGAAGAAGAGGAAGAAAATAAACAAGAAACATCAAAAGAAGAGGATATACATCAGGATCCAAACCAGAAGAAATGAATCCGACCATATCGTGTAATGAATTGGCATGAATTACCACTCCTCAAACTCTCAAGATAGAGGGACATATCAAGAAGAAACAGGTAATAGCGTTGATTGATTCGGGTAGTACCCATAATTTTATTCATTGTAAGATAGGCGAGGAATTGAATTTCTTCCTATATCCAGCACCGAGGTGTCAAGTGATTGTTGCAAATGGAGGAATTATAAATTGCTCTGGAAAGTGCCATAATATCAAAGTATCCATGGGAGAGTATGTATTGAATAGTCCAATGCTTTCCGTTCCAATGGGTGGTGTTGATGTTGTAATAGGAGTCCAATGGTTACAATCTTTGGGTACAATAGATTTTAATTTCCAAGAACGTTTCTTGAAATATTTTTGGGAAGGAAAGGAAGTTGAATTAAGAGGTATCATAGGGAAACCATAAAACATAATCATCTCTAATGACATGACAAAGATTCTAAAGAAAGAACAATAAGACGTAATTGCACAATTATGCTCACTAGATGTTCAAACATTGAAATCATCTATTTCTCCAGATCTCCAAAAAGTTTTGGACAATGATTACAAGGTATTTGTACTCCCAAAGGCCTCCCGCCTATTTGCGATCATGAACATGTTATTCATTTGATTTCAGGAAGTGTTCTTACAAGCATCACACCTTGAAAACATCCCTATGCCCAAAAGAGTGAAATTGAACGTATGGTTGCAGAAATGATAGATGTCGGTATAATTCAACCTAGTCAAAGTTCTTTCTCTGCTCCAATAGTATTGGTGTACAAGAAGGATGGATCACGACGCATGTGTTCGGATTATAGGGAGCTCAATAGGCTCACTATTAAAGATAATTTTTCCATTACTATCATTGATGAATTATTGGATGAATTACATGGAGCAATTTATTTCACCAAGTTGGATCTTCGTTTAGGATATCATTAAATAAGAATGAAGAATGAATACATTCTGAAAACAACATTTAGAACTCATGAGGGTCATTATGAATTTTTGGTCATGCCTTTTGGCCTTACCAATGCACCTTCTACATTTCAAGGTTTGATGAATTCCATTTTCAAACCCTTCCTTAGAAAATTTGTGTTAGTATTTTTTGATGATATACTAATCTACAAAAAGTCTTGGGAGGATCATGTTCAACATGTTGACAGGGTGCTCAAACTATTGGAGGAGAAACAATTATATGCAAAAAAACTCTAAATTTTTCTTTGGAGTACAGGAGGTGGAATATTTGGGTCATATTGTATCTCATGAGGGTGTTAAGGTATACCTTAACAAATTAAAGCCAATAAGGAATGGAAAATCCCCACAACAATAAAACATATGCGAGGATTTCTTGGGTTGACAGGGTATTATCACAAGTTTGTTAATAATTATGGGAGAATAACAACACCTCTAACATTACTGAAGAAAGATGCATTCTCTTGGACTCCAGAAGCAACTAAGACCTTTCAACATCTTAAAGAGGAAATGTGCCAAACACTAGTCTTAGCTACGCCATACCTCACAAAAACCTTTATTATGGAATGGGATGCATCAAGAAATGGAATTGGTGTTGTTTTAATGCAAGAAGAAAGACCCATTGCTTTTGAAAGTCGTCCAATCAAAGGAAATTATTTACACAAACCTGTTTATGAGAAGGAAATGTTGGCAGTAGTACATGCACTTAAGCAAAGATGACCTTACGTAAAGGGAAGACACATCAAGGTAAAAATAGATCATGATAGTCTTAAATAATTTTTATAACAAAGATTATCTTCAGAAGAGCAACAAAAATGGGTCACCAAGATGTTGTGTTATGACTTTGAAATCATCTACAAAAAAGGGAAGCAAAATGTTGTCGCAGATGCACTCTCAAGAAAGGATGAGGATGTGGAAGCATTGCTTTATGCCATTTCTATTATCCAACCATATTGGATAACCGAAGCAAGGGATGAATGGAAGAATGACGAAGAAGTGTGGAATATCATTAAAATGTTGCAGCAAGATCCCATTACATATGATACATTTAGCTGGAGAAATGATTCATTATGGTACAAAGAGCACTTATATCTTTGTAAGGATTCCCAACTCAAACAAAATATTCTTTTGGAATTGCATCTCTCCATTAGGAGGTCACTCAGGATTTAAAAACATACCATAGGGTTAAGAAAGAATATTTTTTGGATGACTTTAAATCTGATATTCAAAACTTTGTGGCGGAATTTTTGGTTTTCCAACAAAATAAAGTGGAGACAATTAAGACCCCAGGTCTGTTACAACATTTATCCATTCCAAGTCAACGTTGGGAGGAGGTTTCAATGGATTTTATTACATGTTTACCCAAGTCCGGAGGCGTTAGATAATTAGAAAGGAAGAAAGATTCTCTTTTTCTTGATTATTTACTTGTGATGTTCTTTAATTCTTATTATGTTATTCTTGTCTTATTCTTCTTAGTTCATGAAGAAAATATCAAAGCAAAAACACATAGACCAAGGACACTAGATTTAGGCTAGCGGCCACGGAAAAACCCCTATTTAGGGGAAAAACTAGTTAGTAATTCTTCCTTCAATAATATTCTTGAGACTCTAGACCTTGACTCATAACTCCTCCACACCAAGTCGGCCTTCCTTTGATCCTTCCTCAATTTGGTAGGAGAAACAACAATAACAATACTATACAACACTTCCTTAGACCTTGGAATTTCGACCTTGCTTCTGGAACTTCGATCTTGGAGGAAAGACTTTGATCTTGCTTCTAGGAGTTCGATCTTGACCCAATACAAATTCTCAAGGCACAAACACTCGGAAAAATCAACTTCGACCTATTCTTTAGTTGACAAAATTAACATGTAGCAACTGGCAGCAACAAAAAATTGAGGGCCCGTGTGAGAGAGAGAGAAACACCAAAATTTCTATTTTTCTTCAATCCTTTAGCTTGTCCAAACACAAACCCCTTTTGACCCCTTCCTTGACTTCACACTTTTTGCCTTGCAACAATAGATATTGAATTTCTGTGTGAGAGTGATTGTCTCCAAATGAGTTCGATCTCCCTTTATATATAGGATTATGATGAGCTATAATTTCTGGGCTTGAGGCCGACTTGATCACTTGAAGACTGAATTGATGTGGAGACTCCATAAATCATATTTGACTCAATACTTCACCTAATTACATGATTCAAAAGCTCAGTATGGGTCAATTTAAATTTGTGATGACTCTATAAACTCAGAATAAATCCTAGAAGTCTACAATGGGGACTTTGACCTGAAATAATATGACCCAAGCATGAAACCCATGCTTTAATAAGTCGGTTAATAATAATATAAAATTATTTTCTTTATTCTTTTGATAAATACAATAAATATTGATTCAAATATAATTAATGAAGGCCGAACCTAGTTACAATCTTCAACACTCCCTCTTAACTAGGGAGGTATTCATAATATACCGATACAAGGAAGATCTCAACAATGTGAACTATGAAGAATTTTTAGGCACTTTAATGCCATGGATTAGATTCCTAACCAGAGAAATCTATCCATTGGTCACTAAACAATTTAGGCACCACAATTCCATGGACTAGATTCTTGACCAAGGAAATCTATAGAAGTGGGAATAAGATGGAATAAATCTTTCAGACTCTATAGGTACCATCAGGCTTACTTACTAACCACCAACCCAGGGAACTATGTGTAAATCCACCAGATACTACCCTCCCTACCAGATATAAAAAAAGGTGTCGTATTGATCTATTTCCAGGAAATACTTCACTCACAAAGCCTTAGCACCCCTTGACTGAGCAGATCAAGGATTACCAATCTCTCCCAATCAAAATGATTGGTAACTAACATATCATAAAAACCTTCGAGAGATTCAATTGTACAAACACAACCCCAATAAAAAAATATATAATCAAATCAAACCTCCGGGGTTTTGATGTTGCCCTTCAAGTAGGACTATGAGTTGAATCTTTGTGAGAAGATTCCTCTTCCTACATCACATGTAGAAACATATCTTTCATAATGCATTCTCCAATAAAAAACTATGTTCTGCCCTCCCTCTTAACCAGGGAGAGTTCTTTAATCAAGACTCCCTCTTAATGTAAGGAGTATAAATTCTTCCTTCGGTGTTGGGGAATCTTTCACGGCTTCCATCCTTCTCATCATATCAACTTCTCTTACAGACTTCTTCACCAATATGATGTACCTACACAAATTTGGATAGCAAGTACAACCAATTCTATAGAAGCATGAATTTAGTCATAACAAAATTTTATAGTAGAGGAAGCATTTAGACTTTATATAATCAACAAGAGACTATACTTCAATACTTCAACTTCTAGCCCAGGTTTGATACAAACCCTAAATCACATCAACAATTTAATCAAAGTGAAAAAATATTAGTTTTGTCATATAATGATCCCTAGAAATAAGTCAAAAGAAAAATAAATGTATTTAATAAATTTTGGAAGCCATATGATAGATTGTCCACTAAGGTTTTATGTAAACACTAGATTTCACTAAACACAAACACAACATAAATAACTTCTACTAGGGTTCGATGCAAACCCTATATTTTCCATCTATAAATTCTCAACAAACATTATATAGATTTATATGAATACACATACTAGAGAATTTTTAATCATTACTAGGGCTTAGATGTAAAACCCTAGACTTTTCAATCATCATCTTAGAACTTTGACTAGGGCTTGTTTCCAAACCATGACTTATGACCATTTAGAAATTTGGTCAACACATATATCTATGAGATTACTATCATGCATACATATATCATTTGTTAGACAATATTAATATATTAGACATATATCGTCCTAGACTAAGCTAGGGTTTCAACCAACAGAACATATACCTAGGATAACAAGGATTTTGCTTGTAGACCTAACCAAGACGTAGGGTTTCAGTTCATGTCAAAGCAAACCCTCATTATATCAAATTTAAAAGGTTCGGGATTTCGAAAAACATTATTTCAACTCTAATAATTTAGAGCTTACATGATCATATCAAAATATCAAACATAACATCATTAATCTATATCAATCAGTATAGTAATTTCTTCATTAATAACCCTAAGTAGGTTTAGGGTTTCACACATTATCAACATACCCTTAGGTTAGGGTTTTCAAGAGAATCTTTTTAGGGTTATTTTTATGCAAACAATCAAAGAGGTATAAGGTGTGTAGACTCATCAGATGATGAATCATCCCAAACAAGAATCTTTTAAGATTCATGAGAGATAGACACAACACTAGTTAGTAATGTAGAATGAATATACCAAAGAGAATAACAAGAATTTATAATATAATACATACCTTAGATACTTTGACAAACCTTTTTGATTTCAATGCTTTGTCTAGTGAAGCCTTATTTCTTATTCCTTGAGACCTTCTCCCATGATTCTTGAGCGTTCAACAGGTTAATTCCTAGACAAGGAAATATAGGTAGAAAGGTGATTAGTATTTAATATAGTCAAAACTTTAAATAAGTATATGAAAAAAAATAGAGAGAGAATGAGATACTTATCTTGAGGAGTTTTTGTGGGATCCCTCCAAATTTGTGAGGGATACCTAAAAAACTTATAAAACAAGAAAATGTCTTTGCAAAAATATGTTAAACCTATAACTAAATATAAAATATGCAAGTGAAATTTATTTCGTAACATGATTTCCAATCAACAAATAATTTTCAAAAAGAAAAAAGAAAAAAGGATATAACCTAAAAAATCAAAAGAGAGTATATGTTATAAATAAAAAATATAATATGTGAACCCCATCAACAAGAAGAAAAACAATAATTATGAAAGTGTTGCACATCCAAATGTCGCTACTCTTATTTTAGCTTATTTCTGAAAATAAATTGTGTGCAACTTGTTTAAAATGCCACAATAGTTCAATAAAATTCAATCATATAGTTGAAGCATGATTGAATTAGGTTTAAATTTTTTTTAATAGGCAATGAAAAACAATCTGTCAAATTGTTTAACCTTGAAAGATAAATTAGTTAGGTAGAAAATAAACATTGGTTCAATAGTTTAATTTGAACCAAGGGAGGTGTTGTAACATAATTTGTTTTGATAAGTTAGATAAGTAGTTGAATAAGTTCAAAATGATATGGTAGGATATGGATGCAAAATAGTGAAAAAGATAAAAATGTTAGGAAAATTATTATTTTTGTAGGCATCCATGTCAATAAAATGTTAGACGTTAGATGCTCTAAATAAATAAGGAAAAGTAAATTGTTATGGAAGTAAGAAAGAAAAAGAAAAGCTTCATTCTGTTTTAAAGGTTTTGATTGGTTGCTAGTTTAAATGTGCCTATGGAAAAAGTTATTTGTATGGTTTAAATCCTCATTATTAACTTATATCTTAAAGTTTTAAACCATAACATATATCCCGCCATACGTTCATTTCATTCATTTCCCTTTATTTACATTTTCTTCTCTGTTCATATATTTCCATACATTTCATTATAATCCCACACATTCAAAATCACTTTTCCCATAGGCCAAATCCCAAAAAACCTTTGATTTTAGTCTCTTAAAAACCTTTTGAAAGGCAATATGCTATAAAGTGGGACCCAGCCACCCGCCACACTTCCTTTTTTCATTTCATTTCCCTTGAAAATCATTAAAACTTACCATTGTTCCGCCTTTCTGCTTTAGATTTCCACTTTCCCTTTTCATCGGTATATCATTGTTTTTCACTTACCTTCGCTTCCTTATTCCCTGATTGCGATTAAAGTGGGGACATACTTCCATGTCACCCTTTCTTTCCAACATCCATTGCATATCGGCAAAGATAACATTTCACATCGCAACTAAAAATTAAAACCTGCGATCGTCGATTCGCGATATATCACATCGCAGATTTTTCAACTTACCGTTTGGAAGCGCCCACAATGTATTTGTTTTAACTTGCGATGTGGCAGTTGGCCCCACCACAACAACTCCTCTCCCCACTTCACAAATGTTTGAAATACATTGAAACACATATCATGAAACCTCATAAACTTCGCCTTACCGCATAAAACATTCACCGATTTATAAACCCCGTCGATTGCAGTGGGCTCCATTTCTCCCTGACACATCATCCTCCGATCAACGCAAATTGCACTTCGTGGTTTTAATCGTTTACCGTATTTCCCAAATGCTAAATTCTGCGATGAGCGATGTAGGTGGGTCCCTCTCCCTGCACTTCGTGAGTTTTAGATTTTAACCTCTGCTGCTTATAAATAAACCTTAAAATTTGCGATCTGCGGACTGCGGTCGGGTCCCACTTTCCCCTGCCACGTCACTTACCTTCTCCCCGCACTTCGCACTTCATGTCTTTTAGAGTTTGGCTCTGCGCTTATAAGTAAAAATTAAAATTTGCGATATGCAGGCTGCGGTTTGGTCCCACCTTCCCTCCACGTCACCTCCCACTTCGCATCGCATCTCCGATTAAATTCTTCAAAAATTAAACTATAAATATTGCGAACTGCACAGATGCGATGCGGATCCAAGATGAAGTCTATAAGATTTCAAGTCCGGGTAAATGATTTTTTACGCTGTTTTGTTCAGAAAAGGGTTAATCACGGCAAGAAGGATTTAGGTAGAAAATAAACACCACAGGTCAAGTCGGGCAACAAAAGGCGTTCAACACTTCGTTCATACAACAGTCATCTGCCAGCACAACACTCAGTATGCTATCACATCAGTAAATTGTGGTCCACGTCCTAACTATCCCACTACATCATCACCTGCTTTGCACAACGCATTCCACCGAGTCTATAATTTTGTAATAGTTAGAGTTTTAAGTTCAAGTCTGTTAGAGACTACATTATTGTAATTTTTTGTATAAATACTTCAGTTCTGGAAGTATCAAATGTCGATTGATTGAGATCATAATCATTACTGTCTTTTGGAGTAATGTAAGCTTTTCCAAAGCACTAGAGGATCAATAGTAATCAGACTATTCACATGATTTTTGTGGCTTAAATACTGGTGATGTTTTTCTTCTATCATTTTGTTTCGTTGTTTTCTTTCATTGTAATCATCTGAATTCCAATTGTAAAATAGAAAGCGTGATGAATATGATTTACTTTTGAGTACCTTATTCTGGCTGCATTTACAATCATAATGTTTTCCACTGAAAGACAAACTAAATAATTCTTAATTACTCTTTAGTTCTGCTGAATTTATTCATATTTATGTCATAATCCATTTATAAATTTGAAAAGATCTAGTAAATATTCTTAGCTTGCCCTGTGTTTACTATGTGAAAAGTTTATGCAACCATCCAATTATATTTTGACTCCATTTCCCAATAGACATTAATCAATTGAATACAATCAATTTTCCAAAACCCTAAACAAAACTCAAAACCCCAAGTACTATCGTAACTATCCTAAAAAATTATCCAAACAAAGATAAATCTGATAGAGAGAGCCCTCTCTGAAACTGGCAAGTCTAGATCCCAGTTTCCAAAGTTGGTTTGATGTTGGCCTATGTGATTAGTTCTCACAATCTCTAGCAAATTACATAACACTAACGTAGTGGTGACCATATTGGGGAAGAATTGTAATCCATCATAATTTCTTTTAAAATTCAATCTCTAGTTAAATGATCACTGTATACATATTTCATAGAGATTGCTATCTTTTTTATTTTTTGTAAATATAGTGTGCAATTTCAAATTCAAAATATTGGTGTGAGTTACATTTTATAGTGTGTGTTTTGATTTTCAAAGCTGGCTTCCAAGAGACCTTATAAAAGATCCCATCTTGATCCAAAACCTCCTGAAATTGTGGATGATCCTCAAAGGATTGGAAAAATAATCAAGGATACTTCACAGAAATCAGTCAAACAGATCAGTTCATCCGAAAGCCAGGGAAGTAATAATCCTCTCCCTAAAGCACAATCCCTCCCTAATAAGCTTGAAACCTTACAAGATATCAACTTTGACTTAAATTTTGAGAAAATAATACATTAGTCATTGACCAATCTATTCTGCATCCAAATTCACCTAAAATTCAACCTTCTTTGACAAAATCTGATCAAGAAATTATCTAGGATTTTGAGATCCTCGAAGATTTGGTATCAGACTTCACTTCAACAGTTACAGATGCCTATCTCCAACAATCAGTAGAATTGTCTACATTAAATATTGCTACTTCATCCATTGCATCCCAAACAGTTCAACAAAGATCTGTAAGTCTAGCCTTTTCTGAAAATTCTACTACCTATCCTCTCATAAACACCCAAAAGCCTTTATCTCCATCACTTCATCCATCCTCTCCTTCACATATAGTTCATCCTTTGCCACCTCCTCCACAACCTATTAATCCACCACCTGTCAACCCTCCACCTCCAATCATGGCTGCACGTTATGCTCCCTTGGTTCTTCCTCAAAATCTAGGGGCTATGCCCCAATATTATCAATCCAAAATACCTCAGTTTGATAACACACAACCCATTACTGCTCAGCAACATGTAGACATAATGAATGATTTCTTTGATCACTATGAGATTGATGCTGATGATGTTATGATGAGGTTATTTTTTCAAACCCTTGGAGATGAAGTTAGGAAATGGTTTAGAGCTTTACCATCTACCTCCATCAATGATCTAGTAGTCCTACAACATCAGTTTCTAGATAGATGGAAAATTAAAAAGAACCCCCTCCAAATTTTATCAGAATATGAAAATATCAAGAGAGAAAATGTCGAGGGTGTGCAGGATTATTGTGCTAGATTCAATTCTATTTATAATTCTATTCCTGCTCACATAAAACCACCCGAAGGACTAGTGCTGATTAAGTTTCCAGATGGTTTTGAAACAGACATAGTTTATCAGTTAAGAGAGAGGCATCCTGGCACCTTAGAGGAAATTTAGACCATACCAATTAGTGTGGAGGAAAATTTGTTGGCCAAAAAAGCTATAATGAGGGTTGAGAAGAGAGTTACCATAAAAGAAGAAGCATCAACCTCTAGCACTGATGCCAAGATAGATTATTTAGTGAGGGAAATGGAATGAATGGTGATTGACAGAAACATCCCTAGGGAAAATAAAAACCCTCCCCAAAATTGCAATCAAAACAATAGGAGAAATCAACCACAGGTTAAACAAAGGGGACCTGATCAACAAATTAGACCCCTTTTTTAGGACAATTATGTTGATGAAAATGAAGGTATCCCTCAAGAGGAAGAAGACAACCTTATAAATTTGTTTTGTTTACAAAATAATGATACTATTTTTCTCACAGAAGAAGACCAACAACTATTTTCATTAGCCCAAACAGAGCTTGATTCAGAAGAATATGAAGAATACAAACATGGATTTGAAAACACTATTATGGAGGTTCAAAAACAATATAATATTAGGATCAGAAAAACTTATGAAAGTATTGGTAAGAAAAACACTGATCAACCTCCCAAAATTACCTCTGATTCAGACCCTAAGAAAACGGTAGAAAAGTCTTCTAAGAAATCTGGTGAAATTCCTGGAAATAAACCTTCAGAGGTTTCTACTAAAAAGACAATTGATTTTGTTTCTAAACCAACTCAAACTGATGTTCCAATCACCAGTCAGCTAAACCTACTTAAATCTAAAGAAACTGTTGATGTACCTGATATTACCAATATTGTGAAGATTCAATCATCATTTAATCTTGAAAACGAACTAGCCAAAGTCAAAATTCCCATCCCTTTGACATAGCTAATGAAAAAACAAACATACAGAACTCAGGTAATGGAACTATTGAAGATACGAGAAACCGCTGACACCCTCAACCTTAATGATGATAAACCTGAATTGTTGTTTGGTCTAGAAGTAGATGGTAAGTTACAAGAAGGAGAAATCCTTCCTTTCTATGTCAGCTTGAACACACATGATAAAATCATACATAATGCTATGCTGGATTTAGGTGCTCTGCACAACTTAATGCCCAAAGATGTAATGGAAAAGTTAGGTCTTGACATCACTAGGCCTTACAAAGATCTATACTCATTTGATTCAATTAAAGTGAAGTGTTTATGTGTCATTAAGGACCTGTGTATAACATTGTCTCAAATCCCAACCAAAAACCTAGTTATGGATATTGTCATAGTAGACATTCCTCCTAAATATGGCATGATTTTATCATGTTCTTGGGGAGCAAAGTTACAAGGAACCCTTCAACTAGATATGATCTATGCTACAATACCAGTCTTTGGTCAGTAGAGAAGTTTGTATAGGGAAACTCTCATGAAATATATGGTAAGCAATCAAGAAAAACCTCATAATTACCCTATATATTCTGTTCACACTAATTTGGATTCGTTCATATTATTCAATGATACAAAAATTGAAGCAAAATTTGGAAATAACATTGATGAAAACCGAGTTCAACTCGACCAATTAGATCCTCCTCCAGAACTATTCTGGAATATGAGCTTTGATGGAGCCTGTAGTAAAGAAGGCTCTGGAGCAAGAATCTGGTTATCTAATCCATCTAATAATCATTTTGAAGGGCATTCCTATAAACTTAATTTTCAGTGCACCAACAATATTGCTGAATATGAAGCTCTGATGTTAGGTCTGCAGTTACTTAAGAAATTAGGTGCCAAAAGGATTGGTGTACAAGGAGATTCGGAATTAATCATCTAACAACTAAAAGGAGAATATGCTGCTAAACACCCTAGAATAAGAGCCTACAGAAACACAGTGCACCATTTCTTAGATACCTTTGTGGAATATGATCTAGCAGTAATTCCAAGAACTCAAAATGTCATAGCTGATAGTCTTGTTGTTTCTGCAAGTACTTGTAAAATTCCTCACCTGGACAAACCACACACAATTGAAATAAAACATCGCCCCGCAATACCATATAACATGCAATACTGGCAAGTTTTCAGAAATGAAAAGCAGATTGAAAATTTCTTGCTGTCAAAAGATGAGTGTGAGGAAACACAGTTAGATTTGGATAATCAGGAACAAAATCAATTAAAACTAGAAGATCATGTAGAAAATCAAATAGATGTATATAATCCTTTGGTAAATCGGTGTGATAGGTTAGATGTCAATAATCATTTAGATGAAAGTGTGCCTAAATTAGAAATTCATGAAATATATCCTGAAACAAAAGATTTTGAAATGCTTCAACTAAAAGATAATGTTTTGCCCCAGGGATTACCTCCATTAGAAGACCTTTTTGACTTCAATGATGTAGAAAAGAAGCCTAAAATTGAGCCCATAGGAGCAAACGTTGAGGAATGCAACATAGGTACTAAACAAAACCCGAAAATGATCAAAATGTCAAAAACATTACATCTTATTAAAAAACGGAGATATATAGCCCTATTCAAAGAATACATTGATGTTTTTGCTTGGAGTTATGAGGACCTAAAAGTTTATGATTCCAACATCATTCATCACAAAATTCCAATTAAAGAACAAAAGCCTTTCAAACAGAAACTTCGGAGGATAAATCTAGTTTTTTTACCTTTAATTGAGAAAGAATTTAAGCGAATGTACGATGCTAAAATAATTATTCCCCTCAGATATTCCAAATGGGTGTCAAACATAGTACCAACCAGAAATAAAACTGGAGAAATCAGGTTGTGCATTGATTTCAGAAATATGAATAAGGTTTCTCTAAAAGATAACCATCCCTTACCTAAAATGGACCATATCTTACAAAATGTCATAGGATCAAGTAGGATATCATTACTAGATGGTTTCTCTAGCTATAACCAAGTCTTGGTTGATCCAGAAGATCAAGATAAGGCAATTTTTACCACTCCATGGGGCACTTTCATGTATGTGAAAATGCCTTTTGGACTAATGAATGCTAGGGACACATTCCAAAGATCAATGGACATTGTTTTTTCAAAAGAAATTGGCTTTTTTATTGTAATCTATCTGGATGATATAACTGCATATTCAAAATATGACGAAGAACACTTGAGACATTTGAGACGAGTCTTTGAGAAATGTAGGAAATTTGGCATATCTTTAAATCCTAAGAAAACACTATTTGGTCTGGAAGAAGGCAAACTATTAGGACATATCATATCAAAATATGGAGTTATAATTGATCCTAAGAGAATTGAAGAAATCCTAAAGATCAGTCCCGCAAGAAACATTAAAGAACTTCAATCCTTCATAGGTAAAATAAATTTTCTGAGAAGATTTATCCCGAATCTTGCTAAACTTCTTAGAAACATAACCAATATGATCAATAAAGACTCTGAATCAAATGGATCATAGAGGCTAGGAAATATTTTGATATGGTAAAACAAACATTAACTAAAGCACCAATGTTAATCAGTGCAAATTTTACTAAATATTTTATAATCTTTTCTTTTGCTTCTGAGCACACTGTTGCAACTATTTTACTGCAGAAAAATAGCGAATGATTTGAGCAGCCAATACCCTTCTTCAGCAAAGCTTTAAGAGATGCTTCTCTCAAGTACAACATCATGGAAAAACAATCCTTTGCACTAGTCAAAGCAATTAAATATTTTAGAGTTTATATTCTGCATTCACATATAATTGCTTATGTACCTAATGCTGTGGTAAAGGATATTTTAATGCAGAATGGACCAAATGGAAAAAGAGGAAAATGGATTGCAGTTATTTTAGAGTATGATATGGAAATAAAACCTACCAAACTAATTAAAGGACAAGGACTTGCCCAACATATGGCTGAGTCCAATTTTCAAGCCCTGGACATAAATTTGGTGGAAACTTTGGATGATCAAGAGGAGTAGGCGACTCCACAAATCAATGAAGAATTTTTTAATTCTCCCTAGTATGCAGACCTACTTTATGTATTGTTTAATTTAAATGCTCCTCCTGGTCTTACAAATATTAAAGTTATATTTCTGATTAAAGGCAGTACAATTTTGCATCATTGATAATGTCCTTTTATTGGAAATATTCTGGTGGCCTATTACTCAAATGTTTGTTGAAGAATGATGCAGAAAATATTATGCATGATTTTCATGAAGGAGGCTGTGGTGGCCACATGTATTGGAGGACTACTTCTAATAAAATTCTCAGGGCTGGTTTTGTCTGGCCCGCCCTTTTTTCTAATGTTCATAAGAAAATCACAACCTACCACAAGTGTCAAATTTTTGAAGGTAAAAATAAACTCCTACCCTTGCCTCTCAAACCTATTTTTGTTGAAAGCCCATTCCAACAATGGTGTTTGGATTTCATAGGTGAAATTCATCCTCCTTCCTCTACCCAACACAAGTGGATTTTAATAGTCACATATTACTTCATTAAGTGGATAGAAGCCATCCCTTCCAGAAATTTCACTGATGTTGTTATTACCAAGTTCCTTGAGACCAATATCCTGTTCATATTTGGCTGCCCAAGGAAAATCATCACTGACAATGCAACAACATTTAAATCCAAAAAGATGATTGAATTCTGTGATAAATATCATATTTCTTTAGGAAATTCAACAACCTATTACCCACAAGGTAATGGACTGGTTGAATAATCCAACAAGAGTTTGGTAAACATCATCAAGAAGTTATTAGAACAGAATAAAAAGTCTTGGCATAATAAGTTATTCAGTTCACTTTGGGCTGATAGGCTGACTACCAAAAATTCCAGTGGTATGCCACCATACCAACTTGTCTATGGAATGGATGTTGTTTTTCCATCTTCTCTAGCACAACCAGTGATGAAGATAATGCAAGAGTTACAAGTGGAACCGAATGATGTACTCAGAAGGATTCATCAAACCATTCAGTTGCAACAAACAAGAGAAGAGGTGTATAACAGAACACAGCTCATCCAGGAGAATATCAAGAAAATCTTTGACAAAAGGACCAAGGCAGCTGATTTTTCTATTGGTGACAAAGTTTTAAAATGGGATGCAAGGAGAGAAGACAAAGGGAAGCATGACAAGTTTGATAATCTATGGATGGGACCATAGATTATAAATGCTTTTAGAGGTGACAATGCATTTTTTCTCATAGATATAGTTGGAACATAGTTACTTGGTGGTCCTGTAAATGGCAAGATGTTGAAGCATTATTTCTCCTAGTCTAAAGATTCTTTTTACATCATTGTAAATATCATAGTCAACATAGATTGGATTGGATGTTTTTCTGATTAAGGTTGAAGCTCGTAGAGAAGACCCTAAGATATGGTCAACAGACCATCATTATATTTTTTGAAGCAAAAAAGGAATTAGATCACATATTGCTCAGATGTGCAGATGGATAAGGCTACTGATTACAGGTTCTTGACACTTCAATGTATGGAAGTGCCATCCCCAATTGGAGCCACTATCAGGGTCTTATATTTCATAGGATCTCAAGGTGATTGATTTTGTTCTATCTGTTAAATTTATTTCGTAAAATAATTTCCAATCTGCAAATAATTAAAAAAAAAGGAGATAAAATAAAAATTCAAAAGAGGGTATATGTTATAAATAAAAAATATAAGATGTGAACCCCATCAACAAGAAGAAAAACAATAATTATGAAATTGTTGCACATCCAAATGCCACTACTCTTAGTTTAGCTTATTTATGAAAATAGATTGTGTGCATCTTGTTTAAAATGCCACAATAGTTCAATAAAATTCAATCTTACAGTTTAAGCATGATTGAATTAGGCTTAAATTGCTTGTTAATAGGTAGTGAAAAACAATTTGTCAAACTGTCTAATATTGAAAGATAAATTAGTTAGGTAGAAAATAAACATTGGTTCAATAATTTAATCTGAACCAAGGGAGGTGTTGTAACATCATTTGTTTTGATAAGTTCGCATAAGTAGTTGAATAAGTTCAAAATGATAAGGTAGGATATGGATGCAAAAGAATGAAAAAGCTAAAAATGTTAGGAAAAATATTATTTTTGTAGGCATACATGTCAATAGAATGTTAAGTGTTAGATGCTCTAAATAAAGAAGGCAAAGTAAAATGTTAGGGAAGCAAGAAAGAAAAAGAAAAGCTTCATTCTGTTTTAAAGGTTTGATTGGATGCTAGTCTAAATGCGCCTATGGAAAAAGTTATTTATATGGTTTAAATCCTCATGATTAACTTATATTTTAAAGTTTTAAACCATAGCATATATCCCTACCATACTTTCATTTCATTCAGTTCCCTTTATTTACATTTCCTTCCTCGTTCATATATCTCCATACATTTCATTATAATCCCACACATTCAAAATCACTTTTCCAATAGGCCAAATCCCAAAAAACCTTTGATTGTCGTCTCCTACAAACCTTTCGAAAGGAGATATGCTATAAAGTGGGACCCAGCCACCCACCACACTTCCTTTTTTCATTTCATTTCCCTTGAAAATCATTAAAACTTACCTTTTTTCTGCCTTTCCGCTTTAGATTTCCACTTTACCTTTTCATCGGTATATCATTTTTTTTCACTTACCTCCGCTTCCTTATTCCCCGATTGCGATAAAAGTGGGGCCATCCCTCCACATCACCCTTTATTTCCAAAATCCACCGCATATCGGAAAATATAACATTTCACATCGCAACTAAAACTTAAAATATTCGATCGTCGATTTGCGATATATCGCATTACATATTTTTCAACTTATTGTTTGGAAGTACCCGTAATGTATTTGTTTTAACTTGCAATGTGGCGGTTGGCCCCACCACAGCAGCTCCGCTCCCCACTTCACAGCCTTTTGAAATACATTGAAACACATATCATGAAACCTCATAAACTTTGCCTTACCACATAAAACATTTGCCGATTTATAAACCTCGCCGATTGTAGTGGGCTCCATTTCTCCTTGACACATCATCCTCCAATCAGCGCAAATCACACTTCACGGTTTTAAGCGTTTACTATATTTCCCAAATGCTAAATTTTGCGATGAGCGATGCAGGTGGGTCCCTCTCCCCGCACTTTGCAAGTTTTAGATTTTAACCCCTGCTGCTTATAACCAAACCTTAAAAGTTGCGATCTGCGGTCCGGTCCCACTTTCCCTTGCCACGTCACTTACCTTCTCCTCGCACTTCACACTTCGCGTCTTTTAGAGTTTGCATCCGCACTTATAACTTAAACTTAAAAGTTGCGATCTGCGGGCTGCGATCTGGTCCCACCTTCCCTCCAAGTCACCTCCCACTTCGCATCGCATCTCCGATTACATTCTTCAAAACTTAAAATATAAATATTGTGAAGTGCACAGATGCGATGCGGCTCCAAGATGAAGTCTATAAGATTTCAAGTTCGGGTAAATGATTTTTTACACAGTTTTGTTCAGAAAAAGGGTTAATCATGGTAAGCAGGATTCAGGTAGGAAATAAACACCATAGGTCGAGTCGGGTAGCAAAAGGCATTCAACACTTCATTCATACAACATTTCATCCGCCAGCACATCAGTAAAATATGGTCCACATCCTAACTATCCCACTACATCAGCACCTACTTTGCACATCGCATTCCACCGAAGCTATAATTTTGTAATAGTTATAGTTTTAAGTTCAAGTCTGTTAGAGGTTGCATTATTGTAATTTTTTTTATAAATACTTCAGTTCTAGAAGTATCAATTGTCGATTGATTGAGATAAGAATCTTTATTGTCTTTTGGAGCACTGTAAGCTTTTCCAAAGCAATGGAGCATCAATAATAATTAGACCATTCACAGGATTCTTGTGGCTTAAACACTGGTGATGTTTTTCTTTTGTCATTTTGTTTCATTGTTATCTTTCATTGTAATAATTTGAATTCCAATTGTAAATCAGAAAGCGTGATGAATAAGATTTACCTTTGAGTACCTTCTTCTGGCTGCATTTACAATCATAATGTTTTCCACTGAAAGGAAAACTAAATAATTCTTAATTTCTCTTTAGTTCTGATAAATTTATTCATATTTGTGTCATAATCCATTTATAAATTCGAAGAGATCCAGTAAATATTTCTAGCTTGCCCTGTGTTTACTCTGTGAAAATTTGATGTAATCATCTCGTTATATTTTGACTCCATTTCCCAATAGACATTAATCAATTGAATACAATCAATTTTCCAAAACCCCAAACAAAACTCAAAACCCCAAGTACTATCATAACTATCCTAAAAAATTATCCAAACAAAGATAAATCTGATAGAGAGAGCCTTCTCTGAAATTGGCATGGCTAGATCCCAGTTTCCAAAGTTGATTTGATGTTGGCCTATGTGATTAGTTCTCACAATCTCTAGCAAATCACAAAACGCTAACACCTTTGATCCTTCCTCAATATGGCAGCAATAACAACATTAACAACACTATGCAACACTTCCTTCGACCTTGCTTCTAGAACTTTGATCTTGGAGGAAAGAATTCGATTTTGCTTCTAGGAGTTCTATATTGACCCGATACAACTTCTCAAGGTACCAACACTCAGAAAAATCAAATTTGACCTATTCTTCACTTGGAAACAACAACATGCAACAACTGGCAGCAATTGGAAGCAGCAAAACAATGAGGGGCTTCAATCTTCCAATCCAGGGCATGTGTGTGAGAGATAGAGAAACACCAAAAATTCAATTTTTCTTCAAAAATTCATTTTTTCTTCAATCCTTTAGCTTGTCCAAACTCGCACTCCTTTTGACCCCTTCCTTGACTTCACACTTTTTCCCTTGCAACAATAGATATCGAATTTCTATGTGAGAGAGTGATTATCTCCAAATGGGTTCGATCTCCCTATATGTATATAGGATTTTTATGAGCTCAAATTTCTGGGCTTGAGGCCGACTTGATCATTTGAAGGTCGACTTGATGTGGAGGCTCCATAAATCACATTTGACTCAGTACTTAACCTAATTAGATGATTCAAAAACCCAATATGGGTCAATTTAAATCTATAATGACTCTATAAACTCAGAATAAATCCTAGAAGTCCACAATGGGGAATTTGACCTAAAATAATATGACCCAAGCATGAAACCCGTGCTTTAATAAGTCATTTAATAATAATATAAAATTCTTTTCTTTATTCTTTTGACAAGTACAATTAATATTGATTCAAATACAATTTATGAAGACCAAACCTAGTTACAATCTTCAACATAAGGAAGGAGTGTCATCATGATGGTAGTTGATATACTTACCAAGTATGCACACTTTTATGCATTATCTCATCCATTTAAAGCTAGTACAATTGCTACTGCATTTATGGAAACAATTCAAAAGCTACATGGAAACCCAAAGATTATTGTAAGCGACAAAGATCCCATTTTCACTAGAAATTTTTGGACGAAATTATTTTCTTTTCTGGTACTCAATTAGCTCATAGCTCATCTTATCATCCTCAATTTGATGGGAAAACTGAGATAGTGAACAAATGTTTGCAAGGATATCTTTGTTTCTTTGTATCTGATAAACAAACTCAATGGGTCAAGTGGCCTTTGGCTGAATGGTGGTATAACACTTCCTTCCATACTGAAACAAAAATGACCCCATTTATGGAACTTATGCATATCATCCACCGTCCATCAGATCATCTTTAAGAGGAAATTCTAAGGTTCAAGCAGTGGAATATCACATCGAGCATCAACAAAAAGTTCTCCAACTCTTAAAGGATAGCCTCAATTTGGTGCAAAATTGAATGAAACAATAAGCATATCAACATTTCATACGAGCATGATATCAGATGGTTTCAGTTCTGGTGATCCTAATTTTTTCAAAAATGTTTTTGAAATGATACATGTGGATGCTCCTTCATCGACGATGCAACGATGAATGGTGATGTTTTGGACTGAAACCATATTTGAAAAGCGACTAGAGAAGGAAGACGAGGGCTTGCTTTATCTAAGTCAAAGACAATTAAGTGAGAATTTGAGGGGTCGATCATGCCTAATATGGAAAGTAATGCTTTCCGTTGGGCCGGGCAATATTACAGGACTTCTAATGTTGACATAGTTGAGGGAGATTGAGCCAAGTCGTCCAATATGTTGTAACTGTGAAAAAATTTCGAATTATATCCTGCGTGCCTCATGGGACGTTTTACCATTTTTGGCATTGGCTCAATAGGTACCCTAGAGATGGATAATGGCATTATGGGTGCGCTTGTGCTTGCACCCACTGGATTGGTTTTTGGGGGCGCTTCATAATTTTTTTTTGTGTTTGCAAAAATAAGTCTTCTCCTGCCATGAATATGTCACGATTGTTTTGAGCGTTCCCTCCAACATTGTTTTGTTGGGGTGATTGATGTTGCTGAGTATTAACTACTCCTTGGTGTGGAAAAGGATGTTGGATTCCCCTCCTTGTCCCATATTCCCCGAATTCTCTTAAACTCAGGGAGCTTGGGACAATGGTCGGTGTAATGACCGTACTCCCCACATATGGCACAAGAATGATTGGTCCTTAGATTTGTTATCTTGTTCTTCCTCTGAGAGTTGTTGGTTGGTTCCTGGTTTTGAAGGATTTGGTCACGTTGGTCAGGTTGACTTGGCTGATCAGTGTGAAGTCTGATTTTACCCCAACAACCCCATTGCAGGTAATCAGAGTACCTAACCTCAAAACGGAACTCTAAAAAGCTAAAAGACTCAAACATGAAAAAACACCCCTAACTCAAAAAAAATCTTATTCAACGCACTTGGTTTTTTTTGAAGGTCAAATTTCAACATTTTATAAAATTATGCTAAAAACAAAATTGTTTCTTGAAAAAAAGATTGAAAAAACACCCTTAAAACAAAACCAGTTAATGCTAGAATAACCAAAAAAAAAATTTGTGTCATATTTTTGACATTTTTAAAAATAGAAATAGCATTTTTGAATTTTTAAAATTCAAAAATTAAAAAAAACCTAAAATTTATGAAAAAAATAAATTTAAAAAATAAAAAACATTTTAAAGCTTAAAATTTAAAAATATATAGGAATAAAAAAATAAAAATAAAAACTAAATAAAATTTTTAATTCAAACATTAAAAAAAACCTAAAATTTAAGAAAAAAAAATAAAAAATAAAAATTTAAAGATTAAAATTTCAAAATATATAGAAATAAAACAATAAAAATAAAAACAAAATAAAAATATTAAATTAAAAAGAAAAACAATTAAAAAAAGAAAGAAATTATAAAAAATAAAATATAGAAATTAAATTTAAAAAAGAAAAAGAAAATGTTTATTAAATTTAAAAAAAAAAAAAAAAAAAAATTTAAAGAAATATATTAAATTTTAATAAATTTAAAACTTTAAAATTTAAAAAAAAAAATTAAAAAAAAAAAAGCATTATTGAAATTAAAAGTAAAAAAATGAAAGATTGATTAAAAATAAAAAATGAAAAATAAAATGCAATAAAAATATTAAATTTAAAAAATAATATATTAAAAAACAAATAGATTTTAAAAAATAAATTAAATTTAAATTATAGAAAATAAAATATATATATATATGAACTTAAATTATATATATATATATATATATATATATATAAACTTAAATTAAAAATATATATATTAGATTTTATTAAATTAAAAAAAATGTTAATATTAAAATAACAAATTAAATTAAAAAAAAAAAAAAAACAATTTAATAAATAAATGAATAAACAAATAAATTTTGAAAGAAAAAATAAATTATAAATATAAAGAAAAAAAAAAACATTGTTAAAATAAAAAGTTAAAAAACTTTAAAAATCAATTGGAATTGAAAAAAATAAATTAAAAAACATATATTAAATATAAAATAAAATAAAAAACAAATTAATTTGAAAATACTAAGTTTATATATATATATATATATATATATATATATATTTTAAATATACAATTTTAATTGAAATATAAAAATATAAAAATTTTATGTAATTAAAAAAATAATAATAAAAAAAAAAAAATTAAAAAAAAAAATATTAAATTCAAATAAATTAAAAAAAATACAAAATTTACTAAATTTTAAAAAATTAAATGAAAAAAACTAAACACAAAATTTAATAATAAAAAAAATATGAAAAAATTAAAAAAAATCAATTAAATTAAAAAAAAATACAAAATTTAATAAAAATTATTAACAAAATTTAGAAAAAAAAAATTAAAAACAAAAAAAATGAATTAAAAAAAAAATATTTAAGCAAATTAAATTTCAAATATAGAAATTAAATTAAAAATAATAATTTTAATTTTTTTGAATTTAAAAAAAAAAATCAAATTAAAAATAAAATTAAAAATAAAAAAGAAATTAAAAAAAAAAGAAATTTTTGATCGTGGTGGCGCCGTCAATTGGCTTGCCGCCCAGGGAGGGCGATTCCCGGAATCGACCTCCTGCGGCAGGAGGTTGATTCCTGGAATCGCCCTCCCACCACACGAGGGCGATTCCCGAAATCGGCCTTAGGGCGATTCCCGGAATCGGCCTCCCGTCGCGCGAGGGCGATTCCGGCAATCGGCCTCCCGTCGCGGGAGGGCGATTCCCAGAATTGGCCTCAAGGCGATTTCCGGAATCAGACTCCCGCCGCGAGAGGGCGATTCCCGGGACCGGCCTACCGCCGCAGGAGGGCGATTCCCAGAATTGGCCTCCCGCGGCAGGAGGGCGATTCCCGGAATCGGCCTTCCGCCTAGGTAGCGGCGGAGGCCGGCCTCCGCCGCCACTTGGGCGGGGGGCTGATTGGCGGTGCCATCACGATCAAAAAATTCTTTTTTAATTTTTAATATATATTTTTGTTTTAATTTTTTTTTTTTTTTTAATTCAAATTTTTTATTTTAAATTTAATTTGTTTTAATTTTTTCTTGGTTTTTTTATTTTGTTTTGATTTTAAATTTAATATTCTAGATTAATTATTTTTTAAAATTTAAAATTTATTTATTAAATTTATTAACTTTTAATTTAATTTAATTTAATTTTTTTTAATCTTTTAGTTTATTTAGTTTTTCATTTTTAAAATTTATAAATTGTTTCATTTAAAAAAAAAACAGTGAATTTATGGATATTTGTTTTTTAATTATTTGCACGTGGTTTTTTTCATTTTTTTTGTTTTTAATGATAGTTTTTTATTTTAATTTTCTTTTTCAATTTTAATTTTTTTTTTTTTTTTGTTAATTTTAAAATTTGTATTTTTGTTTTCTTATTATTATTATTTTTTTAATGTAAATTTTTAAATTTAATTTTTTTTTTTTTGTATTTTTTCTTTTTTTAATCTAAATTTTAATTTTGTAATTTAAATTATTTTTAAATTTTCTATTTTAATTTTTTTGTTTTAATTATATGGTTTTTTTTAATAACTTAGAAAAAATGTTTTTGATGTTTTTTTTTTTAAATTTTTTGGTTAATTTTTGTTTTTTTCTTTGAATTATGTGTTTTTTTTTCAAATTTTGTCATTTCTTTTGATATAATTTTCGAATATTTTTGTTTTTATTTATTTATTTATTTATTTTTGTTTAAATTTTTTATTTTTACGTGTTAATTTTGTTTTTTTTTTTACATTTTTATTATAGTTTTTTAATCTGTTTATTATTGTTTACAGACATATATTTTCTATCTGGTGAGTCTTATGTTTCTGCTATTACCCAATTATTATGCAACCTTCACTAATTTAAAAAGTGTTTGTTGATGTCGTCATCACGTCAAACTATAATGAAAATCACCGTCCTATAACTTGGTTGATGCCAGATCAATAATGCTTCAAATTGTAAGTAAAATTAACATTTTAAAACATATATTCATACTTCATAAATAAAAACATAGAGTACCAAAATGCAAGTAAAAAAAGGTGACTCTTACCACCATTTTTCAAAAATCGATGCTTTTTATGCTACTAGAAAAAAATAGGTGGTCAATGTTAATTATTTCCATCTGTAATAATGTTCACCGCTGTACAGGGCCTCCCTTTGGTTTGCTCTTTGGGTTTTTCCTAGCAATGTTTGAAAGATTATTATTATTCTCTTGGTCATATAACGATTGATTTTTATCTTGGGAGGGTTGCACTAAATTAACCCCTGCGTTGTTTTGCGCTGGTGGTATATTTTGTTGTTGTGTGGGAAAAGGAAAGTTCTAGTTTCTTTGTCCCTGGTTGGTGTACACATTCCGGGACGACTCTCTTACGTCGATGTTCCTATATGGGTACTAATTTCCTTAAGGGGGAGGCTATGGTCCTCCTTGAGGGGGAGGATATTGTTTTCCCTATTAGTCATGTTCTACAAAGGTGCAGGTTGACTATGGTAGTATCATGGTTGTGACACATTCTGTGGAGTATCATATGTTTGATTAGCAAGTGAGTATGCATGATATGGATGGCTATTGTTAGGCTGAGTTTGGGCTAAGGACCCTATCAATCCGTCAGCAATATTTGACGTGCCTGGTACTTCTCTGTATGTTTGCAAGCATGGGGTGTTTGGAAGGATATGATAGATATATCCAAACTGGGTGTATATGATATCTCGTTGCTGGGATTTACTGATGGCATCTTCCTCGTTATGCGGGGATTGCGTTGCCACATATTTTGAATTTTCTACTGTGAGAGTTTTAAAAAACAAGTCCATGAGAACTCTATCGTCAAGATTAGCTTTGCACAAGTTTGTCGTTCTTGGATGTGGTTAGATATGTGAATAACTGGTGTTTGTCTGAAATGGTTGAGGAGTTCCATCCCTGAATCATGATGAATCCAGAGCTAGAAAAAGGTGAGGAACATTGTTGGTAAGGCGCTTAAGGTTCCATGTGTCGCAGATGGCTGGTCAACATGCCATTTCACTGCAGCCATGTAAGGGTGCATTGAAACAGTCTTAGTCAAATGGTATCATCTATGATACTGTTCGACGAATACCACAAGTGAAAAGTCATGATATGGTTCCCTGGCTCTTCCGCTTTGTTTCCTTTAAATTTTGGAATGTCTGAAGGGAGCTTAGTGGGCAAGTGTGGCCAATTAAGGTCATGGTTGATAGGGTCATTTTTTAACTTTCTTAGATCTAGTAGATTCAATGATACTAAGAAAGGTAATTGCGGGTTGGCCGCCACAATTTCAACATGTATGTGCATAGGGATCCTCTATTAAGATGATTGAGGAATAGTACCTTGGTGGGTATTCTGAGGGGTAGTATGAGTGCTTCCCAAACGGGTATAATTTTGTGGCCCTTGCGGGGTTATGACTAGTGTGATTATTGGTGACCCTTGGGGGGTTCCAATCAAAGTCACTCGATAAAGGAAGATCCTATAACGGTGGTGGCGTGACGTCATCAATGCTTGAATGGCGGGAAGCCCGACACTCCTCTCGACAATGGGGGGAGGTTTAAGAAATGCTTAGATCGGCAGGGAGCCATTGGGTCCCCTATGGTGTCGATTTTATTTGTAATTTTGGAGGGGAGAAGATTTTTATCAAGGTATTGTAATCACATACATAAAACAAAGAGAAAATGGAAAGGTAATTTTCCTTTAGATTAAATATGTGATCAATCAAGAAAAAAATGGTTTTTATTTGTTTGTGTATGATAAAATCCTATGTAGATATGATCACCCTTACCTCTCTCAAAGTAATTGGGCCTTGTGGAGATATCTTCTAATGGGTAATGGAGCCAACGTACCGAAAGAACTAGTGATGCCTTCCAGCAGCCGAAGAATCAACCAAGGTAATGGAAATGAGGATCTAGTGCTTCCCGCACTATCACCTATAGGGAAAGGATGACCTAAATTTTGGCCACTAAAGTACCTTCGTCCCACGTGAGGATTTGAGTCTTTAGCTTATTGATAGTTAGTTACTAGTATCGAGAACTAGATGGGTTGGGTAGCCCCAAAGAGTACCGCACGCGCTGGACCTAAGCCGAACCCCCTTTGAATCGAGTCTTTGTAATGCTCAAGAAATATTTTCCGTGGGATGATTGAAGGATTTTAACCTCCTTAAACAATCAACTTATATGTTTCAAAATGTAACATGACCATGGCGGCTTATTGGATGCTTACCCCCAATGGTCCTAACCTAAACTATAATTTCTTTTGTGGCCCCTGTGGGGAGAATTTAGTGGTTTCAAGTTATGATTGTTTTTAGGAGTCTTAAGTTTCTTTAGGGTGTGCAATTGTAAGCAAACACAAGCTAAGAATAAAATCCCCCAAAACTGGATGCCTTTTAATGCAAAGCTTACTGATGCTTAGTATATGGTTTATGTGAACAAGCAAAAGTGTGATAATATGTGGATATGTAATGATCCTTTACTATATACCTCTAATTATTCTGTGTTTTGATTGTTCCTTGCAAAAATTGAAATGATTTGCGAATAATGGGCCGCTTACACTTATCCTAATTAGACTACGTGGAACTAAAGGGAGACGGTAGTTCAAAATTATTTGAGAAAGCGTTCATATGCAAGCCCAGGTTCACCAAGAGGTGCAAGGGAAGAAAATATTACTTGCTTTATTTAATAACATTTGACCCTAGTCCCAAGTCTAATGAAAATGAGAAAATAGCTTATTTAGTAACAAGATTTTTGGATAATGGGCCACTTACTCTTTGACGAATTAAACTAGGTGTTCTGCATAAACTTCAACAAATTAGTTTGAAAAATATGTGCCGAATTTGGCCACTTACTCTTCTCTCTAGTTAAGCTGAGTGTGTTTTTGCAAATGTAAAAAATAAATAAAACACTAATTTCTCTACTAATTATGGTTAGTACAACAACTAGTCAGCCTAAAAAACAGAAAATTGCAGAGTAGTGGTGAAGACAATTTATTATGGGTTGCCAATCACCTGAAAATTTGAAAAAATACAAGGCTTTTTTCTTTTCTGGAATATCGCGCGCGTTTTTTTAACACATGCATGGAGCCATGTTTGTCTAAGAGAATGAGGCGTGGTCGAGAAAAATATTGTTTTTTTTAGCTTTCTTCCTCTCGGAACATGTCCAAAATGTCTTGAACAATTCACAAAAAGGTCTTGAGTGCCTCGAAGCTGGTTATTTAGAGAGGAGGTCCTGCAAAACAACCATTAAACCAAGAAAACGTAACTAGTGGATTCGCCAATCCTGTGGTAGTGTTTTTGTCACACTAGTGTACCAAAAGACACCTCTTTAACAGTAGGTTGTTTCCTGAGAAGATCACAGAGAATATTATGGTGTTGTTAATGGACAAAATGAAAAAAAAAGTAAAGAAAAAATCACAGGGGAAGTAATGCATATAATAACATAAGATAAAAAAGAAACACACAAGACAATAAGTTCAAATGGAGCAAAAAAAGCAATACAATAATGGAGAAAACTCCATTTATTGGTTGCTGGAAGTAGAAGAATACAATTCTAACACACTTATAGTGAGTCCTTTGAGCTATGGAGCTCAAATACTCTCAGCAAGGGGGTCCCTTTCCTTGGTTTCCTTGCAAGATTCTCCTCCCTCTCTCAAAAGGAATGTGAAAACTCTCCAATGGTGGAGTCATCTTCTTCACTAGGATGTTGGATTTATTAGAAGAAATATGGCCAACATGCCAGTGCCTTCACTCCTCTTGCTTCAAGAATTGAAATCTGGTGTTGTTATGGTAGAAATTTGGCCATCATAACAATGTCTCATACTTTTCTCTTCCCATGGCTTTTTTATATAGAAATTTTTGAACTCCTCTTCCCTCTCTTGGCCTAAGAGTGATAATAATTCAAGAGTAGGACAAGGGATTCCTTTGAGGGTTGCATATCTTTAGGCCGACCTCAAGTTGGTTGTCCTTGATTTTCATTGACAGAGAATCAACTCCCAAAGTGTGGGAAGTGGTCCCGGATAGTGACTTTTCGCCATCCCCAAGACCGCATGGCTATCAAAGGAATATGCGCGTTGTGTGCAAAAATGCTTTTCTCTTGGTGCACAATCCTCCAATTTCTCATTGAACCTTAGGAAAATTTAAATTTTTGTCCTTCATAATGTATTTTTGCTAGAAAATATTTATTTGTACCTGTTTCTTGACATTTTCTAATGTCTTTTGCTTATACGATTTGGTGGTGTTAACATCGATTGGGTATTTTTACAGCGACAACCATAAAAACAAATGTCCCTCAAGCAAGTTAATAAGGATAATAAATTATCACCAAAGTATTATGGTACTTACAAGGTGTTGCAAAATATTGGTAATATGGCATAGAAATTGGAGTTTCTTGCATCTTCTTGAGTGCGCCCAGTTTTCCATGTTTTATGCTTAAAGAAGGTTATAGGTGACAAGGACCCAGTTCAAACAATATTGCTAGAACTTAATGAGGAACAAAAAATAATATTGGAACCTGAAGCATTCATAGAAACAAGAACTCGACAACTACGAAATCGATCAATTTCAGAGTATCTCATCAAGTGGGAGAACTTACCCACTAAATATTCCACATGGGAGGACGATATTTTTATACAGAAGCATCCAAAACTACTCAAGCGTTGAGGACAACACTTTTTTGAAGGAGAGGGGCATGTTAGATCCCTATAATACTAGTGAATCCACTTATTGTTATTGTTAGTGTAGAATATATTGTTATTATTATGCCCTTACATTATTATTGTTAGGTCGACTCTGATTATATTGTGACCCCTTAGACTCCTATATATATAAAATAGGGTTTTTCATTTGAATCATCCAATAATTGTTCATTTATGTAATGTAAATGAGGTTTTCCCCCTCGAAGTGGATAATTTTTAAGTCGTTGATCTATATTTTGAGCTAGTTGCATAAGAGTAGGGTACCTTTGATATTTGAAATTGAATAAATCTTGTAGTTGGTTGTAGGTTGAGAAGTTTGTAGTATATTGTATATTATGACCATAGGTGTAGAAGTGTATCCATGTAGCAATTTTTTTTTGTAGATGTAGAAGTTTTAGCCATTTTATTAATGAATTTTAGAGGCTTGTAGGATGAGAATTATGTAACAAAATTGAACATATTGTATTGAAAATTAGATTAATAAGTCTATAAATTTTTTGCATTAAATTTTCATGCATAGGGGATACCAAATATTCATCATTTGAGGGTTTTGAATAAATGTCATCAACATTGTATGAAATTTGGGAATTTGAATGATATTCTTTGTTGCCATAATGTGGTATGGCTAGTATCCATGCAATTTTTTCCAAGTGAAACCTTAAATATTGCCGAGTCATTTGAGCTACTAGTTATAGCCCTCTCTTGATGACTACTTTATATAGCTAGATAATTGATATTTTGGGTTCTGAGAGGCATATATGATGCTATTTTTATGATAGGTAGCCTTGTTGACTATCGTGGAATATTATTCATTACATAAAAGCTTATACCGGAAATCTTGTAACTTTATAACTTCAACTTGTAGAAACTGAAACTAGGCTTCTTGTAGTATTGTTATAATTGTGATATTTCCTTTTTAAATTTGAACCTTGTACATATATCCAATATATGCAATTGATACTTCTCTAATAAAAATTTCAGCCAATAGAATGATATAAATGCTACACTTGTGGTCTTGTAATCTTGCTGTAATCTTTAAGGTGAACCCTTACACATGTAGCCACTCCAATCTTTGATGGTTATACCATGAACTATACTTTTCAAACAATGATTAAATCTTTTAGTGACATTGTAGTCTTTGTATTTTGTTGTGTTCAAAATCATTGTAGTGATACCTAGTGTTAACGTATATTGGTAGTGCATAATGACATTTGTACTGTAAACGTTTCTTGGAGATGATAAGCTTATATTTTATGAATTTAAATTGATTATAAATTGTATATTGGTATTGTGTAATGTTGTTCCCAAAAGAAATTTGAGAAGAGGGATAATTGTAGATTGTGTTGTGGGAGAGCTTATCTTTCTACTAATACCTTGTTATTAAGCTTCCTAGTAAAGAGGACATGCCATTGCCACTGTAGTGTTGCATGTATGATTTAATCAAGCTTAAGATTATATGCCTTATTGTTATATGAGGTTGATATCATTTATTCATGCTTGATACCTTTTGAATCCTTGAAACATATTGAGAATATATTGAAAGACAATTAGCAAGGCATATAGAAATCACATAATTTTTTTTTTTATTTTTTTTCCTCAAAAGAGGACTGCTATTTTTGGATTTCACTTCTATTCTACCTCATGATGTTTGAAAGATTTTTTCACCATGTAACATCCATACCTTGACCCCTAGATAAAATTGAAATTAATTGTAAGTACACACATTAATTGTATTGTATTGTTTATGTCGACATGGATATGTTGCTTCTGTAATGAAAATGAACATGATGAATCTGAAACAATGTACATGTACTCTAAATGCATGATTAATAAACATGCTAACATAATAGAATTGGAATATATGACCATTGATATGGGCTATGATACCTGATGTGAGAAAACAATGAGGACATTGTGGGGAATTTTCTTGGAAAAGCCTTGCGATGAAATTTGAAATTAAAATCTAAATATTTTTCCACTTGCCCAAGAAAAAATTGATTTTGAATAAGTAAGCAGTGAGAATAATCACCTTTATAAATATGGAAGTTGGGGTGGTAGCTACAATAATTATTTATCACTACTACATTTGGCGGAAATTCCGACAGTTGGTTCCGACGCTTTTGACCAAATGTCAGAAATTTCCCCAAATTTTTTCCATCCCACCCGAAACTGTCGCTATACCGACGTTTATAGAAAAGTGTTGCAATACCGACACTTAGAAAAGTGTCGCAATTGCGACGTTTGGAGGAAGACGTCGCAATTGCGACACTATGGTCCAATGTGTCGCTATTGCGACAACTGCCTCTAAACGTCACAAGTGCGACACAATGTCTAAGTGTCGTAATTGCGACGTTTGGAGGCCTTCGTCGCAATAGCGACGCCTTTTCCGCCGTCGGTATAACGACACTTATATGCGCGCTAAATACAAATACGAAACTTTATGCGCACTACATAAAAATGATTTTATTGTTTCGTATCTGTCGCAATAGCTACATCAACGTCTGATATCACGCGCGCATTCGCCCTCCGCTCTTGCAGAACAACATTCGCCCTCAGCTCTTGCAGAACAACATTTTCCCTCAGCATTCGCCCTCAGCGTTCGCCCTCAACTCTTGCAGAACAGCATTCGCCCTCAGCTCTTGCAAAATGGTAAGTTCTTACTGCAGGCCCTTCCTCCTATAGTAGGGGTGACTCTATTTGGGTTTTTTTGGTCAATTCCATTGGATTGTGTTAGGCTGTAGGGTTCTCTCTAGATGTCAAGAATCAAGATTCAATACCCTCTATTATCTTCATCACCCAATACAAGATTTAAATTTTTCCCAAAGAAACGCTTATTAATTTGGCAACCATTATTTCTCCCTGCTTTCAAAACCCTACATTTAAATGAACAAGCATTGGCCTGTCCACAAAAACATTAAGTTCAAATGTACATGTGCTACATTAACGCTTCAATATCACGCGCACGCCTCCGTCTGCATCAACACTTCGTGATTCATTTCACTGCCTTCCTGCTGCAGCGACGAACAAGCCTCCCGGCACGCCTGAGTTTCCTGCTAACATTCACCCTTAGCATTCGCCCCGAGCTTCAATAGGCTATCTAACCGCATCTGCCCCCGCCTCTCGCACAAAGATTCGCTCGGGATCTGCAACAAGATTCGCCGCTTTCGTGTAACAACATTCGCTTCTCGCTCTTGCGTAACAAATAGGCTTCCTCGCATCGCCCTCGCCTCTGCAACATCATCTACCCTTAGCACGCCCAGCTCTCGTGCAACAAAGTACTCTACGCCCCTCACTTCTTCGACTGAGCTTCACTTTCCCTCGCATCTTGCAACATTCACTCCTCACTTCCTCTGCAGAATAACATCGCATCACTGTAAAATGGTAAGTTCTTACTGCAGGCCCTTCCTCCTATAGTAGGGTTGACTTTATTTGGGTTTTTTTGGTCAATTCCATTGGATTGTGTTAGGCTGTAGGGTTCTCTCTAGATGTCAAGAATCAAGATTCAATACCCTCTATTATCTTCATCACCCAATACAAGATTTAAATTTTTCCCAAAGAAACGCTTATTAATTTGGCAGCCATTATTTCTCCCCGCTTTAAAAATCCTACATTTAAATGAAAACAAGCATTGCATTTCAACTACAAAAATCTATTAGTGTTCAAATGTACATGTGTGCATCACTTGTGTAGGGTATTCCTTTTCCACTTTCACATTATCCAAGAATGTGTGCAGTATAGTTCATATTTTTTGTGATTTAGATTATCTTGAAAAAGGAAAGGTAAACTATTTCCCATGGAGAAAAAAGGCTTTCCCTTTTTACTACTGGAAATGGTACAACAAATTTCCATTTCTACTCGAAACTCCTATGAAACAGGAACCAAATAAAGGCCATGTCCTCAATGGACATCATTTGGCTTTGAAAATGGCCATTGCACCGTGTTGTTTCTTATATTACATCACGATGGTTTCTTAGGTCATTTCTTGTTTCTTGAGATGAAAAACAACCAAAGAAATTGTGAAGATCCTTTCAAGAAATAAATGACCATTTCTCAATCATATCTCAACTATTTTTTATTTATTCAGTGGTTGCTTACTTTGAGAGAAATTTGACACTTTTATAAGGAATATAACATAAAAACACAAAATGGGAAGGAATTGATGAGGTAGATGACCTTTAGTTGTTGTCATTTAAGAATTGATAATACACGATGCATGTTCTGTACTACAAACTAGATTCCTTCCTGGAGTTAGGACACAGAGTATTGAATCAAAGTTGTAGTTTCTAACTTCTTGTATTGGTTCATCAATCTTGAAATTCAGACATTGCATGTCTTCATTGCTTCATGTTTGAATAATTTGCATCATATCGTATAATAGGAAATTAGGAATTATGATTATTATTACTTTATGGATCTGTTAAGTTAATTTTAAGTTTGCATGGTTTAGTGTGAAATTATTCTAGTCCCCAAACACATATAATCAAGGAATTATAACGTGATTTCAAACATTAAATATCAACAAAATCATTTAAAGGATATTGAAAGGAAAAAGGTGATGGAAGATAGAAAGTGCCCTACTTAAATGCTCTAAGGATTTTTCAATAGTTGCTCCAAAAGCTTCACTTCAAGGCCCTTCAAGATCGTCTCCAACAATGCTATACCATCAGCTTCAACAATGTTGCTCCAAAAATGTCCTCAAGGTCTTCACAACAAGTTTATTAGAAGTTGCTCCAACAATATATTCAATAAGGTCTTCATTGTCAACTCGTCTCTTGTTTGGGTGCCTTAATGTGCAATGACATGTTTCCAGGACTGAATTCAATGCAAGACATATTTGAAACTCTAACTCTGTCTTCCGGTGTCTTATTAGAAATTATTTCAGTTTTCATTTTGTGTTTTCAAGTTAGATATTGTTTTCAAGTTTTTACATTTATAATTTTATTGCAATGTAGCAGACTGATCAGAGCAGTGCAGGAACAACCCCGAGACAGGATGATCGCGGAAAGAGGCCAGCGGAAGAACATGTAAAGTGCCAGCATTGCTCTATCTTCAGGTATTTTAGTTATTTACATAATTGAAATAATATTAATTTTGTTCAAATATGCAGACACCTAGCCATGGTATGCCTGATGATTCCCTCTTTGAGGAAGAGATTTCTTCATCCCTATCTCCAGTGTTCTTGTTGCAAAAAAAGGCACGAGATGCAAGGTCGGAATTTAATACTTTGATAGACGCGCCTCAAACACCTGAAACAAAAGAGAGGATACAACATCTTATGAGGCAGCTAGAAAGATATCAGGTAATAATAAAAAGTCAAAAGGATATTTTTTTTGTTCTGCATGAGATGAATTGTGATAGTTTGATTTTTAATTTTTACATTGACTAAACTAACAAAAAGTTCTTTTGTATGTAGCGTCTTCTGGCATTTTCTGAACCCGGTGTTGGTGGTAGTGGGACATAAGGGAAAGAGATTGCCCAACAACCCTCTCATACACCTTCTACTCCTTTAGGTGCTAGCCAAGAAACACACCCTGCCCAAGCTGACACCCAGCCAACTGCTGAACGTGTTGGCAATGATGAGGCTGATAAGCCAACCATATTATTTAAAGCCTGAGTGACTGTGTCAGCCCATGGGGATTGTATTAAGGGCACGTTGTTGGTGAACGATGAGGGTGTCCCTATAAAGCATGTACAACTCCCAGGTAAATTTTAATATTTTAACTATTTCATGTACTTTATCTAAAACATATTTATCATGATTTTTATTTTTAAATTAATGATAATATCTTTTTTTTTTTTTTGTGTAGGAAACAATGAGTTCTATATGTATCCGAGAGTCACTTCCGTTGTGGCACTTTGGCCTGTCACACTAATGGTGAATTTTCAGAGTTCAACTCAGAGAAAAATGAACTTCTAGATTATCTAGAAGCCCTTTTTGGGGTCGGCACATTTGACAGAAAAGCGGTGGCTCAGGTAGCCGGCAAATATTTGAAATATACCAGGGACACCTATAGGACGCACTTGCAATTTAACCCTAGATATGAGCGTCCTCTCGCAGTTTCAGAGAGTGAGTGGAGAGCACTCATCCATGACGGAAAAGAGAAAAGGGCAAAGAAAGAAGGAAAAATGCCAACTGGACCCGCAAGGTAAATTACAACTTTAATTCAATAGCTTGAATTTTATCTATGTCTAAAATAAAAGTGTTCTATTTCATATCTGACTTTAATATTTTGATGCTAGGTTGCCTGACACCTCAAAGGAAACCAAAGCTAGGATTGAAAAAAAGGGCCATCACAAGCTAGGCCAGGGCGGCTACTTGAAATTGGCCGCAAGAATTGTAATTAAGTAGCTAAACATATTATAATTAATTGTATCACCTTCCAACGTTTTTGTAATCCTATCAAATATGATTAGAAATACACAATCATATGTAATGTAGGGTGATGACTTCGGAACAGAAACTACAGAGGAAGATAAAAATATCGCTTTTCATTTCGGCTATCAAGCCGTAGTTGAACGTCGCATAAGCTTGGGGCAGGTCCCAAGATCCAGAATGCCTGATAAGGTAAAACATTAACCTTTCAATATGTTTGTTTTCATCCATAAATTTAATGTCTAACAACTTTGTTTAAATCAGGGGAGAAACACTACCGACGATGCAAATAACCCAGTTTTAGAGCCAAATGTAGATGATCCTCACGTGCAACCTGATCATTATAGTAGGGACCAGGCTGACAATGCTACTATCAGTGAGGGCCGTGACGGTAATTAATTTCCACTTATAATTTTTTCTAATTATACCTTGATGGTTGTCCTTATAACGTTTTTTGTTTAAATGACAGAGAATGTTTCCTTTGAGGATCTTACCACCAGAGAGGAAGACAGGGCAACAGTCCCAACGGCGACAACTGGTGCACCAGGTAAATAATCTCATTGCAAATTTTTTTTATTAATATTACCGAAATAGTTCAATGATATTTAAAAACTGACAATTAAAATTTAATATTATCTGTTTTTGTAGGCGATGCCCCGTCACTGGATGAGACCAGACATCGTGACTACGCAACTAGGTCAGCGGCGACAACTGGTGCACCAGGTAAATAATCTCATTGCAATTTTTTATTAATATTACCGAACTAGTTCAATGATATTTAAAAACTGACAATTAAAATTTAATATTATCTGTTTTTGTAGGCGATGCCCCGTCACTGGATGAGACCAGACATCGTGACTACGCAACTAGGTCAGCGGCGACAACTGGTGCACCAGGTAAATAATCTCATTGTAATTTTTTATTTATTAATATTACCGAACTAGTTCAATGATATTTAAAACTGACAATTAAAATTTAATATTATCTGTTTTTGTAGGCGATGCCCCGTCACTGGATGAGACCAGACATCGTGACTACGCAACTAGGTCAGCGGCGACAACTGGTGCACCAGGTAAATAATCTCATTGCAATTTTTTTTATTAATATTACCGAACTAGGTCAATGATATTTAAAAAATGACAATTAAAATTTAATATTATCTGTTTTTGTAGGCGATGCCCCGTCACTGGATGAGACCAGACATCGTGACTACGCAACTAGGTCAGCAGTGCGGGTCGAAAGGCACGAAACAAGAGCAGAGCATGATGATATTGATGATGTAATTAGGAGCTTTAGAAATAGGAAGAAGAAAAAGAAAATTAGATAATGTAAAATATTGTATTATTATAAGACAAACGTTACCATACTTGGAACGTTTTTTGCGTTATATATAAAACTCATTTATCATACTATTTTTATGTCAAGCATTAATTGCAATGTTTCCTTGCGTACTTTTTGTTGAATTGTTTTTTTATTAGTTATTGAATAATTTTTTTTATGCTCATGAAAGTAAAAAATGAAATATAGATTGGGTATTGGGGAATTGAGAGTGATGTGAGGGGGGGGGGGGGAAGGGGCCATAAGAGCTTCCACCTTCACATGGTTGGCCCTGTTTAGTAGAGAATAATTTATTGGAGTGATTTAATCTTGGAGCAAACCTCCCTCGATCCAGTGTAGCAACAAAAAAGTCACTGTTGACTTAGTTGCTACTCTTTCAGATCGTGGGAGGCTTGTTCCAAGTTAATGCGACTCCAATAAATTGTTATTGAAACGAAGAGGAGCTTATTCAGGTATGTTTTGACATTTTCAACATATGTTCTAACATTATCATAAGAATGCATCTTAGAGTAAAAAATACTACATCAATTACTTGTATTTATTGTATAGATAATGATGGGATTTGATTGACTTGGCAGTGCAGGTACAAATCCTCTTGCATCATGAGAAATACAACTTGTCAACCAGGGTCATGTCCAGGATATTTTTGCTTTTGCGCTTGACCAGGTTCACAATGTCACATTTTGTAAGTTCCTTTACA
>CM076570.1:313962384-314077050 GCA_034641835.2 Pinus albicaulis | reverse complement strand
TTTTTTTTTTTTTGGAAAATATAGTGTCAGGTGTCCCTGATTTTCACCCTATATTTTCTGCATAAGACTGCCAATCAATGATTGGTTTTCAGGCTTATACCATTTTATTTATTTAATTTTTTTTTAACTGAAAAGCAAAAGCTAGGCTGGTGGAGAAGAAGAATTCTTCTGTACCAGCCTGATTGCAGAACTTTCTTGAAACATCTTGACAAAATCCTCTTTTGAGAGTGGCTTATGATAAACTTTCAATCTATGGCCATTCACGATAAGAGGAGTTTGAAACTCATCAATGGTCTTGATTCTTACAGCTCCATTGCTAAAGATTTTGTCAATCTCATATGGCCCAAGCCAATGAGTCTGAAATTTCCCTTGAAAATCTTTAAACTTGGAGTCAAATAACAATGCCCACTCTCCTTCTTGAAACTTCTTCTCTTTGATATATTTTTCATGCCATTTAGTTCTTTGATATTGAACTAGATCAGTTCTTAGAATTGCTTCTTGTCTGATCTCATCTAGCTCATTCAACTGCTCCATTCTATGCTTTTGGGCTTTTGATAAGTCCATCCCCAACTGAACTGCTATCTTGAAGGTCTTGACTTGGAACTCAATGGGGAGCAAGACTTCTTTCCCATAAACAAGTTCATAGGGAGAATGTCCCGTTGTATTCCTCCATGTAGTTCTGTAGGCCCACAAGGCTTTTGGAAGCCTTTCTGCCCAATCTCTTCTATGTAGATGAACAGTTTTGGTGATGATACTTTCAAGAAATTTGTTTGTGGACTCCACTTGACCATTTGCTTGTGGATGGTAAGGAGTAGATCTTCTGTGCTTGATTTTGTATTCTTCCATCAACTTCTCCACAAAATTGGATGTGAATTGGCTCCCCTGATCTGTCACAATTTCTCTTGGAACACCAAAGCGAGTAAAAATATCCTCATAAAGAAAATGAACAACTGAATTTTCAGTAGCATATACTAATGCTTTAGCTTCTACCCATTTAGTAACATAATCAGTACAAACCAATATATACTTCTTTTGCTTAGATGGTGGATTAATAGGTCCAATGAAATCTAAAGCCCATTTTTCAAAGGGTTCAATGAGTACCTGTGTTTGCAATGGCATTTCATTTGAAAGGGTAGGTTTCCCTACTCTTCGGCAGCTATCACACCTTTTGACATATTGTTTTGCATCTTTGAAGAGGGAAGGCCAATAATATCCCAAGGAAAGGATTTTATAGGCCGTCCTTTTGTCCGCAAAGTGTCCTCCGCATGGTTCATCATGACATGCCTTAAGAATATCAGGCATTTCATCTTCCCTGACACATCTTCTGATCACAAGATCTGGCCCTGTTTTAAACAATTCGTTAGAAATCCATGAATATTTTGAACTCTCCCGAATAATCTTTCGTTTTTCTCTTGGAAATAAATGTGAAGGTAGTTTCCCTGTAACCAAATAGTTAGCAATATCTGCATACCAAGGGGTCTTAATAGTTACTGCAAACAAATATTCATCAGAAAACTTATCTTCTACAGAAGAATCTTCTTTAGTATTTTGAATCCTAGACAAGAAATCAGCTACTGTATTCTGTTTTCCCGGTCTATCCAACACAATAATATTGAATTCTTGCAAAAGTAAAAGCCATCTTGTCACTCTGCCATTAGTAACAGGTTTGTTCATTAAATATCTAATTGCAGAATGGTCAGTATGAATAAAAGTTTCATAGCCTGTTATGTAATGTCTAAACTTATTAATCGCATGAACAACATCTAAGAACTCTTTTTCAGTCACAGTATAGTTCAACTCTGTGGGAGTCAAATTTTTACTGGTGTAATAAATGGCATAAGGAATTAAATCTTTTTGACCCAACACAGCTCCAAGAGCTGTATTTGAAGCATCCGTAGAAATATGAAAAGGGAGTTTCCAATTTGGTCCTCTCAAGATAGGTGCTTCAGATATTCTTGTTTTCAAAGTTTCAAAATCTGATTGACAATCAGGATCCCATTTAAATTCACAGTCTTTTGTAAGCAATTTGAAGAGTGGAGATGCTATTTTAGTGAAGTTTTCTATAAATCTTCTATAGTAACCAGTAAATCCTAGAAAACTTCTAACATCTCTTTGACAATTTGGAATAGGAAACTTGGAGATGACTTCAACTTTTGATCTATCAACCTTAATCCCATCTCCTGAAATATGATGTCCTAAACAATCCCTTCAGTAAACATCATAAAGCATTTTTCATGGCTTAATGAAAGGTTTGTTTCTTTACATCTTATAAGAACTTTTTCCAAATTTTATAATGCCTCTTCAAATGAATTACCATAAACTGTAAAATCATCCATATAAACTTCTACACAATCATGGATTAGATCAGAAAAAATTCCTAGTACTGCTCTTTGGAATGTTGCAGGTGCATTACATAACCCAAAAGGAAGCACTCGGTAGGCAAAAGTTCCCCATGGACAAGTAAATATGGTCTTATCTTGATCTTCAGGTGCTACCTGAATTTGATTATAGCCACTAAAACCATCCAAAAATGAAAAGTACTTTTTACCTGCTAATGTATCTAATACCTGATCAATAAAAGGCAAAGGAAAGTGATCCTTCAAAGTTGATTTGTTCAATTCCCTGTAATCAATGCATACCCTCCATTTACCATTCTTTTTAGGTACTATAACCAAAGGAGAAACCCATCGGCTATCCGAAATTGGATAAATGAAGTTTACATTGAGTAGTTTTTGGAGCTCTTCTTTCACTATCTCCCTAAGATTTGGATTCATCCTTCTCTGAGGTTGTCTGATTGGTCTACTGTTTTCCTCAATATAGATATGATGGATGCAAGTCTTAGGATCAATACCTTTCATATTAGTATACTCCCATGCAAATGCAGTAGAATGTTTTTGCAAGATTTTGTTTAGTTCTTCCTGTTGTGACTTTTCCAAATTTTTGTTGATATTCAATGTTTTTCCTGGAAAAATCTCAATGGTAGAACTACCGAACTCTTCCATAGAGTAAAGAGACATTTGTCTTGATGATAAATATTCAATGTCAGATTCCAACTGAAATTGTGTGGGGTCATATTCTAAAGATGTCTCAAAATTTTCTAATGTGTTCATAATTTGACTATCCTCACTGATTTCAGAAAAGGTAAAGACAGGTTGTATAGTGTCCTCATCAACTATAGGGAATCCAAACGAGTTGTCTCCTTCCCTATTTCTTCCATTATTACCTCCACCTCCACCATTGTTGCCTCCATTATTTCCTCCTCCTCTACCTCTACCTCTACCTCTGAATCCATCTACTACTTCCTCTATCATGATAGTTTCTTCAGAGTCCTCAGAGTCCTCTGGTTCTTCTATCAAGGGAGGATGAGAGGGAGTTTCTTCCTTTTCTTCTTCAGGTGATTCTACTTCTTTAATTACAATATGCTCTCTTGTAGAAGTAAAGAAAGGGTCTTCTTCTAAATGAGATTTGGTAGATGGTGTAGGAGAATCCTCTAATTTAGCTGCTCCTTGAATTCCAGGAATCTTAAGGCTAGGGGTAGATGGTGGTGAATCTTGTCTATGCCTTGAAGAAGATGGAGTTGTGAAAATCGAACTCTTGGCTCTAGCTATAAACCTTCCCCTAGAATCTCTTGCTCTATGCATGTCATTTTTTTTTATTTTTAAGTCGGGCTAATAATTCTCTTTCTGATCTTCCAGGTCACAATAGGTGCAAGAAGAGAGCATACTTAAGAAATTATTGAACCGATAACTCTCTTTTCTGATCCTTCAGATCACACTAGGTGCAAGAGGAGAGCATACTTCAAGAAGTTATCAATTTTTCCCTTCTTTTTATTGTTTTTTATTTTTATTTTTAAAGAAATTGGCTACCTAGTTACACTTCCCCGGCAACGGTGCCAAAATGTTTGGTCAATTTAGTGTGTCCTAAATTGCTACATTAATTTGTCAATCCGGGATTCGTCAGCTGACGAAGTGTGGCGCACTATATGTGCAAGATAACCTATCTCTTACTTTTTGTCGTTTTTGGGTTTTTTATTTATCTTGGGGGTTTTTATCTTGGTTGGTTTCCTAATGTGAGATGGAAACTCTAAAAGACAAGTATGGATATAAATGTTCAAGGAAATGATGTCCTTTATAATGATTTCCCAAACTTCAAACTTCAAAAGGGTTTTAAAACATGCAATGAAAAAATTAATTCCTAAAAGAAAATGAAAATGTGCCACTATACTAGTCAAACAAACAATGAACTATTGATCATAAAACCCATTACCCTTGCTGCTGTCTAAATACAAAAGAAACTGTGCTCAAAGAAATCCAAGAATTGCAAGCAAAGTAAAGCTAAAATCAAATTACATCAACTCATATTCTGACCCCTCACCATTAGTCTCGCTATGGCTTTCGAAGGTAATCATAAACAAATTGAGCAATCTGATATCTAATTTGCAGAAAAATAAACTAATATCAAATTACACACTCATACTTCAATCCCTCACCATTAGTCTCGCTATGGCTTTCGGAGGTAACTGATAATGACATGAGCAATTTAATATATAACTTGCAGAAAAATAAACTAATATCAAACTACACACTCATACTTCAATCCCTCACCATTAGTCTCGCTATGGCTTTCGGAGGTAACTGATAATGACATGAGTAATTTAATATCTAATCTAACTAATAAAGCACATGTACAAAACTGAAATAAATAAAACAGTGCTGGAATTAAAAGCTAAGAAAAATAAATCAGCAGAAGGACAAGATTGATTCCATGTCATTAGTCATTGTAAAACTATGTGCAAATGCCCGGGCTGCCTACTGTAATCTGGAACAAAGACACTGATCAGTTAACAGCAGTATAAAGCATGAAAAATTATGGACATAAATAAAACGTTAATACCATAAGAGATGTAATATATACACGTGAATAACTATGGCATAATGAATGTAAGGAAATAAAGCATGAAACTATACAGCAATAAACAAAACCTCGGCGTGTGCAGGGGCCCTCTGCACAATCCTCGGGCAACAGCTATCAACCACGAATTATGCTTATGAACAGATTCTTCTCATGTATTCAAAACGCAGTCATAACAGGGACATAATGTCACGGCACAATGGGCTTTCTTTTCAGCAAAATTACATTACAGAAGCTAGCTACTATGCATATGAGAACACATTATTTATAACAGAGGATGACATAACTACTTTCCTACAATCTGCGCTGATAAAAGACACGTGAACAACCACGTCCAGAAATCTAGCATTATGGCTACCGTGAAGATTAAATCTATGGAGGGTGGCCGTTGGATTCGGCTTATGGAGCAGTTCACAGGTGTTGATATGTCCCCTGAGATTTAGGAACGGCCACGCAAGTCTTCACGTGGTGAAAAACGGAGTTCTGTCACCGTAGGACTCTTAGATTGACCACCGCTTGACTACCTTTGACCACGGCCTTCTTTGGTGAATTCGACTGAGCCAATAGGACTTGGTCCATATCCATGTCATTTCCAACTTGCCCATGTGGCTTGATTTGCCTGAAGACACCTGCAATATAGACTTTAACAAAATGGCTGCGGAAAGTTGAAGCAGCTGTGGAAAGTGACAAGATTCCGCAGCTCAATGAGCAAAAAACTAATTCAAACGACAGACACAAAACATAGTTAAAAACCACTTTAAATGCTCTTTTATGATTAATATGCAATGATGTTGATGACTTAGGAGGTCCAGGTAAATGGAAAAAGTCTAGAAAGGTGTATAGGAAGATGCAAGTTTGGGACTCAACAGCAAGTAGTGTGACTTTCTAATTTGATATTTCTCTTGTCCCTCTATGTGTCTATAAAGTTGTTTCACATTCAATTTAAACATATGGCCATTACCAACCAAATTATTTTTTATTTTTTGTTGTTTTGATAACACCATTCTCTATACCAACACTTGATATTGTGATTTCCGAGTTCCCCAAGACTTTCAATATGATAATCAAAACTAATCATGATTTCTTCATAAACACAATTAAATTCCCCTTTTATAATTTAAAAGAATGATAATCAAAACTAATCATGATTTCTTCATAAACACAATTAAATTCCCCTTTTATAATTTAAAAGAATTTCATCTAAATCAATTATTTTATTGTCATAAATAAGATTAAAAATATCCTCAACATTAGTTCTTTTTTATTTCTCAACGTTAGTTCTTTTTTATTTCTCTGGTTTCTTTTTCTACCAACCTCATTAGCATTACTGTCAACATCATCTTCATTTGGGTGTGCTAAGTATTAAAATGTGACCTTTCTAACCTTATTAGACTATATTTTGTTTAAATAATTTACGGGACCCTTAATTTAATACTAATTTAAGTTTGTGTTAAATATATTAAAAAATATATCATTATAATCTATAAAAACATCAATTCGAATTAATTTTATTAATTTAAAGGGATTGAATGCATTCGAAAGTTAAATCCTAAGCACTTAGTGCACTCAAATTTTTTTACAAATCATTTAAGTGTTGATGAATGCATCAAGTGCCCATGAAGTGAGTAGTAGTATAGTGATGCGGGGAAGTTTCAGATGCTTTAGTGTTAAAAATGGATGATATCAATGCATTACTCTCCACATCATCCTTATGGTGGTTGTGATATTATTAATATTAAAGGTTTTTAAATGAGTTTGAAACCTTTTGGTAGTTGTGACATTATTAACGATTTCGTTTCTAAAATAAACTTGATAATGTGATTTGATGCATTATACTTGATATGTGATTTAATGCATCATAATAAACTTACATAAGCATGTGGAAATTAATAATGTGATTTGATGCATTATAACAAACTTGATATGCGAGCGTGTGGATCCTATCAATTCTTATGGACATGATGAGCAAGGAATGGTAACAATGATATGATAAATTAATTGCTATATGAACAAACACAAATTCTCATGATATAAAGAAGCATAGTTTCAAAATATTATGAGCACATCCGGATAAAGCCTATGTTTTTTTTTATGTTGGGATTTGTAAAGAACAATAAAAACAAGGGGGCTGCATGGTAGTTGGTCCCTGCCACAGAAACAATGTATGTTGAACACACTTCAATTTAACGACTGCCATGCAGTCTGGCATAAATTTTTTTATTCATAATGCATAAATTTCTGTATGTTTATTTAGTTCAATTTTCTTTATTCGCTAGAATTTATCTTTTTGCTCTTTTCGATCCATCATTTGGGCTTGTACCCTCTTGGATTTGCATAAGGAATTAGGCTTAGATTCTTAATATATTTAGGATTTCTGCTATTCCTTTCACTTGTTAGGATCTGAGTGATGGGAAGCTTAGTAGAATATCCAAGCTTTAGCACCAACACTGTTCTTTCTTCTTTCCTGGATGGATTAATTAGCATTGTATGAATCTTGTTTACACACACTTTTAAAATCCTGTATGAACATTTCGTATTGTTTCATAGAGATAAATCATGCATGAACATGTTCAGTAAGGATTATCCCAACAAAAATATACATATATATAAATATAAAATGAAAAATTGCATGCGAACAGAAGAATAACAGTTTATATGTTTATCATTCTGAAATTAAACCAAGACAGCCATAGACATAGAATATAAAAGAACTAGCAATGGAAGAATTTGTTCCAACAATGCCGAATGTTTAACACCAAACCCTGGCGAGAAAAGCTGTAAATGTTAGTCTCTTGAAAATTCAATAAAATCGACAGATAGGCCTACAAGGTTAAGTAATAATCGTTGAAGTAACTGTATTGTTGCTACTGAATTTCTTCAAAATAGGCGTCTTTAGGTATAATAAGTAAGTTGAAGCTTTTCCTTAAATAAAATTAAGTTGAAGCGAGATGCAACACCAGAACAGGTAGACCCCTATGTAAAACAAGAAAAAATAAAAGAAGAGGTTAGAAGAAAACACTGTTTTCTAAATTTAGGAGTTGCACAAAACTTTAGAGGGTTGATGGACTAACCGCCACGAAATCTGGGGCATCTAGATGGTAGATTTAGCAATAGGCACTCTGTAGCACGACGACAGTCAAGTCGTACCCCAGTAACACGTAACTGTGACCATCTTACCTTGTCCGGCTGTAACCAAAAACATCTATGTCTAAGCGGGGCGAGAAAATGCGGTAGAGTCCATATCCTTTCTATAGTGATAGCTATAGCCCATAGTTCCATTTTTAGTTTAAGAACCCCCAATTGGAGTTCGAGCAGATTCCGTTCCGGATCGATATTGAGTTCCAGTTTCCGTATGAATAAGAAAAAACAATGGTTGTAGTTGCTAGAGCGAACTTTAGTATTCGAAAAGGCTGCAAAGAACAACAGGGAAACACAAATTACGAGTTAACTAAAGAGAGAATGTAATTTAATTTAAATATAAGGGTGATAGCTCTGCATATATAAATTGAAAAATGACAAATTAAAAACCTGGAACACGGTTCGTGGATTATTTTGCAAAAAAGAAGCTATATATGGAGCCTGCAAGTTATTCGTCATTTGAACTTTGTTGATGTTGTGTCATCCTGAAGCCTTCAAGAGAAGAAGTTGTAAGCTAAGAAGTAATAGCTTTCGCTCTTCTCATCCCTGGTGTCATCCTGAAGCCTTCAAGAGAAGAATCCTTGGTGTCGTCCTGAAGCCTTCAAGAGAAGAAGCTGTAAGCTAAGAAGTAATAGCTTTAGTGTAGTCGGTTAAGTTCTACTAGCAGTAGAGGCGACACATATATAGCATGATTGACACCTATGTGGACATGTGTCTACTTCTTAACAAAATAATATATATTTTTATTGACACATGTTCTATATGTAACTTTCACTTTCGAGCAGGAGAAGAAATATTTTTCCTTAACATAAAATGTTGCAGAATTAACGCTGAGAAAAGATGGCATTAGTTCATTTTGATTTGAAAATGTTGTAATACTTGTCCTTCTCCTAGCTATTTTTCTTTTTTTTTTCCTCATACTGGCTCGGTATGAGGCCAAATAAGATGGTGATTCTTTTGATTGGTCAAAAGAAAAAAGCTTCAAAAAAAGCTTTGGTTAAACATAAAAATATTTTGATTGATTACTGTGTCGTTTCATAAAATTTGGTTAAAAGTTTAAAAACCTTCTTTGATTCCCGTGTCCATCTAATAGATAGATGAAATCCGATTACTATAGTCCTTGCAGCCCCGAAGGGGGCAGGGACTAATATGGTTGTGCTATTACATAATTATATTTAGAATATTACATAATATTTTTATATAAATGTTTTTTTTCCAAAAGAAAAAAAGCAGTAACTTTGTATTATAAAAGGAAAAGTTACAAGAGTAGATGCTCACAATATTCAAAAAAGTTCCTAAGTGACCCAACAATGTGACTCACGCAAAGTAGCATAGCTACTAAGAAAATAATAAAAACTAAAATTACACTTTGTCAGAAGCACTCAGCTTCTCTTTTTTGCCCTATGTCTTTTGGACTTTTTGCCAGCCCACAGGATTAGAAGCAGTACAAATAACTGCCAGCACATTATTACATTTGAGGCTTCTTTATCTGAGCCAGAGCTCTCAGAAATATGAGAGCGCTTTGTACCCATAAATGCTTGATTATTTTTCTTCCCCTCCAAATGGGTATCAAGGGTTGAAACAACAGAAGTAATGTTTGGATCCTCAACAAAAAAAAAATTCTTCCACACCTTCTTCTCTCTTTTCTTGATTACTATGTTGATTTCCTGCTTCCGTATGCTGCTTTGTTTCATCTAATTCTTCACCCTCATCCTATAAGGAAAGAGGGTCTGCAAACTGCCATCCTTTTTTCTTTTGTGGCTTCTTGTTTGTTCTTTTCTTGGATTGTATGCAAGAGTTTTGTAAGTGGTCTGTTTGATGGCACACCCTCCATCTAAATGTTGTATTTTCAAATTCTAATGCTTTTATCCACTTAAGATCTTTGTGTGATAGGAGGATAACGTCCGATAGTCCCTTTCTTAAGTCCATATCCACACATATACGAGAAAAGTGAAGATCTGTTTGTCCATTCTCTCTCAATCCAGCTACAAGAAAACTCCTAAAGAGTTCTCAATATCTTCTAATACCTCATGGTGTCAGAAGGGGAGCGGAGGGTTATGTAACCTTACCGAAACTGGCATTTTTTCGATCACCATTGTGTTTGCATGAAATCCAGGGAAGCATGGAGTTAGGAAGAGGCCCACCCTCCCCCAGAACCATGGTCCCTCATTTATAACATGACTATAGTCTTTTTGGTTATCAAATTGAACCACGAAAAAACCCTTTTCACACAGATATATATCAGTCTTTCGTCCAGTTTAGGTAAATCCATGCATTTAATTCTCCATATTTAGGCCAGTATCCATTGAAGCGGAAAATAATGGCATTTTCTTGTATCAAATTGAAGAGTCCATTTACTTCTGGTATTTCTATGGCCAGCTCTAGATTTTTTTTCCTTCTTTTCTACAATATATGGGCCTTGAACAGACAGATTAGGTATTTGTTTGTCCTTAGTGGCAGTTTTTCTCTCAATGCATCTTTGAAAGAGGTATGACCCTTGACAGCTGATAAGGATCTAGCTAGTGTGCTTACTCCTGGGGCACTGCCCAGAAGCCTTAAGTTCATGGTGATGGTAGAATTCCTGTGTACGTTATAGGCTTTTAATTGGGTTTCTCCCTGCAACACTTTCCAATAATAGATTAGACTCTGATTTGGGGTTGAAATTCCTGTTGCATATTGGACCTTTAGTTTATATTTGTAATAAGATCCAAGTCTCGGACCCATAAGATCTTTGTCTTCCTAGAAATGGTTTTTAAGAAGATCTAGAACTATGACTCTAGTATAGAGAGACTCCCGCCAGCATTTGTAGCTCGAGGCCATGGTCCCAGGTTGCAAGAACCATGAGGAAAGATCGTACTGGGACCATAGTGTGGAGGATCAGAGGGCGAGATGGGAAAGTACCAGTGAGTTGCCTCGCGTGATGACCACAGAGGTTTACTTAGCCATAGAAACAATAGAGAAACCCCCACAACCAAATTTGACAACGCATCCATAAAAAACCTCCCAAAAAAATGCTTCCAAAAACTAGCAGGTGTATCAGAGCATGAAAAGGAAAAAATAGAGTAATGGTTGAGTATTACCCTCATAAGTTTGGTCTATCAGACCCTCTTAGTTTTCACCCTCCTTGGTGATTTTCCCACCTCCCAGGTCGAGTTTCACAGGGCCTGCATCTTGGGAACGCACAGCGTTGGAAGACCGGAGAAAATGGAGCAAAAGTGCTCTGAAAAGTGGCCTCCAACATCGAGGAGGAAACCAAACCCATTGATTCCCAACAACCATTGAGTCGTCACATGTGACGGCCAAGCATGAAACATACATTTCTTGTGCCCAACGCACACAGGAAATTCCCCAGACCTATTTGCAATGCACAGGGTAATATTTTCGGGCATAAGCAGAGTCGAGGATATGGGGGGGTTTGCCCTCCTCTGGTCTTCTGCGGATATCCTCTGCTAAAATCGCCCTAAAAAATCCCCAGCACCCGCAACCCAGACCAGTCTCATAGTTTTTTTATATAAATGTTAAATACAAAAGTGATGATATTGTTTATATAATGAGGGTCCCATATATATATACATAAATAGAATGTTCTTTCATGAATACTCATGTGTTTTAGGGCATGTATTTTTAATATACAAATTATTAATAATTATTTATGAACTATTTATATATATTAATTATATATTTATGTTCATAAGATTGTTTGTTCATTTAGAAATATTTTGTAATCAAAGCATATAGATGAAAATGTGTGTTATCTTTATTTTTTGTCTTGTAATCTATTCACATCTTTCCAAATTCTTGGAGTTGTCATCATAAAAAATATAAGACAATATCAACTTCTAAATATAGAGAAAAATTGTCGAACTAAATAATGATCTAATCATCCTAATTTGATCTTATGTGGAACCTGGAACTTACTCGACATTGCAAATAAATTTTTATTATAAACTTTATTGTCTTGACATCAATATTTTTTGGAACATCAGTCATTTGTTTTTGTCCTGAGTGATCTAGATACGTTGGCAGTTGAAATATCTACTCTTATGATTTGGGCGTTGCTAAGGAGTTCTTGTGTCTTGATTTTGTTTTAATGTACTTGTAGTTTTTTCTTTACTTATTTTTGCATATAATCTTCTTGTGTATCGATGTCATTGGTTTGATTACTGGATCTTCATTTATAATTTCTGTCATCTATATGGAAACATTTGAGTATTTTTTTACTTTAATTGGATTAAGATATATTTGAATTGTGAGGTTAATGGAATTTATATTTGTTGTATTCTACATAAGGTGAACGTTTTTATTTCAAGACTTTGATGCATATGTGTGGATAAATTGCTCTATTATCTTTTCCAATGAGTTATTCGTAACCTTTGACTTGACTTGAGCAAGTAATTTCTGACCGTGATCTTTTAAGTGAAATTTGTTTTTGTTTTTGTTTAAGATAATTTTGTCGAAATCTTTCTGCATTCTTTATATTGTTTTTTATTTTCTTGAAGTATCACTTTTGAGATATGTGTAAAGTCTTTTGATGAAGGTATTATTGATTCTAAATTCACGGTCATGTCTTGGAATGCCATCACATTTTTTTTTATGGAGACATTTAAAAAACTTCTCCATGTTTAACATGAAGGTACCTAGTTCTTTAAACCAATGCAAACTAAGAATTATGTTGATTTCTTTTTTATTAATAGTAGAAACACTAAATTGAGATATATATTCATAATCATCAATTGTTACTAGCAAGCTTTAATTTCATAATGTTTCTTACCAAATATATATTTCTTTCACCTATATTTGATTCTCAAATTGATAATTGATTTGTCAAATTAATATTAATGTAATTTTTCTTATTATTTTTATTAATAACATTATTAACATTTTTTCCCTAAATATTCCTTTTAATATAAATAAACCGCACTCTCCCAATAATTAACTATTATAAAAAAATCTTACACTACAAATCTCTATTTTGTGTTTATCAATACTTTATGATTTTTTTTTCATAAAATTTACGCAAATATTATTTAACATATATATATGCTTGTAACTAATTCCTTACAACTTTATCTTCTTTACCCCTTTATATATATATATAATTTGTATAATCTCTATTTTATGTTTATTAATAATTTATATTTTTTTTCATAAACTTTACACTTTATAATGCAAATATTATTTAATATATATATATATATATATATATGCTTGTAACTAATTCTTTACGATTTTATTTTCTTTACACATTTTTATATATATATATATATATATATATAATTTTTATAAAAATATTAAAAATAAAGTGGTACTCAATATTTAATAATACCTTTTCTATCTTGATTCTTTTAATATCATTTCTTATGAACTTGAATATCTTATGTTTTTTTTATATTTATTCTTAGATAGTATATAATTTCTTAAACTTTATAGAAAATTTAATATAATGTCACTTTAGTGTCAGTTTTTGAAACTTTATGTAATTATTTTCACCCTTATGTAACCTTCTTTGCATACCAACCCAATAGTATGTTAATATAACTTGAATATCTTATGTTTTTATATATATATTTATTCTTAGATAGTATATAATTTCTTAAACCTTATGGAAAATTTAATATAATGTCACTTTAGTGTAAGTTCTTGAAACTTTATGTAATTATTTTCACCCTTATGTAACCTTGTTTGCATACCAACCCAATAATATGTTAATATAGTTGTTTTTTATTAATTGGATGACTTAAATTGAAAGGACACTTAATGTATGAATGTCATGTCTTGTGAATTCAAACGCGTAGTCTAAAAAGCACGCGTTTTCACCCAAAATCAGGCAATGTTTTTCAAAAAATCCGGCAAAGATTTGCCTAGAATCTTGTTTACAGTTGTTAAACTTTAATATTTGGAGTGCCCTAAGGGTTTTTGACAATGCTGAATCCATTTCCAGCATCAAAAATGGATTCTAAACACTCCAAGCACATGATTTTTCGAATTTTAGTTAACCGAATTTCGGCATTTTTTTGCCGTCCGGGCTAATTCGCGTGCTCAGTAGACAACTTCGAATTCAAATGCATGTGCACCTTTTAGTTGTCATTCTTGTACCTTTTCTTGCCACCATTGGTTCATAGCTGGAATTTCAGTGGATGCACATGTTTCTTATGTCAATGCTTGCAAATTTGATAGTTCCGTGGATGATTAATTTGTGGTTGTATGAACGTGGTTGAATCTATAGCTACAACAATTAGGCGTGTGCTAATTTTGGAAAACAACCTTTTTTCTATTCAAGTTCCATAGTAGAGCTTTTTGAGGTTATATGCTTAGGCAACCATTATTTTTTATGCTATAGAGAATTTAATGTTGGTGGGTAATATATATTTATTTTTAGATTTAAACAAATTTAAATTTAATGGTGGGTATATACTGCCTACCAGCATTAAATAATTTATAGCGTGGGAAATATGTGTTGCCATATGCTTAATGTCATACTTAGGGGAAAATTACTCTTTGCATCGATGATATTTTACCAGGTTCTTTCTCCGTCTCAACCCTCGAATATATATTTTTCTTTTTCACAGTGGAAAAAGACTTTTTTTTTGTTATCCTTAGGAATTAAACTAGCAAATACCTCAAAAAGGTGAAAAGGTATGTCAATAGAATTGTTAGATTAGAAAGAGTTGTAGATCAAAATAACTATATGCACCATGGATGCTTTCAAATACAAAAAGGGCGAGATGTACCAGCTTTTGGTACCACTCCATGTATATGAAGCCCTTCTTGAGGACATTGCATATGTCGAGGAGCTTAACACTATCATGTTAAGAATGGCAACAATTATTGTTAAAAACGTAATTATCTTAGTAAATTTGGGTTTACCATTCGGACAATTGTGTAACCATAGGGAGTTATGTAATGAATTTTTTTCATATTAAAATGATGATTGCAAGAGAGGCTTGATGTAATGGTTGGAGAGTCATTTTGGACCTTGAGCAATAAGAATTCCAATCCCTTGCCCCATGGAGGTTTCCTTAACACATTGTCATGGTTTTACCACATAAATTCCTTGTGTTTTCTTGGGTGATTCAGTTTCCAATTTATGTGCATTTCTTTCTTATTTTATATAATTTAGCGGGCTCAAATACCAACAAGTTGTATCAAATCTTAAGGTTATGAGGGTCGTGAGGAGGTTGTAAGGCAAAAGTCAAAGCCTGGAGCAAGGGTTGAAACCTAAAGCATGCACTGTGAAGTACGAAGTCGATTCTGAAGAAGGAGTTGTCTATAAACAAAGTTGTTTTCTGAAGAGCCGTTGATGTTTGGTGTGTTAAAGAAAAGTCGTCATTTTTTTTTTATGGTGCACACCCACAGTTTTCCCCTCAACCTTGAATCACTGTTGGTTGCAAACAATCGTCAATTTCACCACGAGCAGAGACATTTTTTCCCTAGGTAAGAGAAATGATCAAGGCGAAATGAAATCCACGAACAGGCTAAGAAATTGAAGTCAAGGATGACACAAGCACATGAAGGAAAGGTATTTCTGGGGTCTGCATGAAGAGAAGGTCATTCCTGGTGAAAGAAAGGGAAGATCTGCGTAATTGCTTGTGCAGAGACCTGCATAGTCTGCCTAGAAACCATAGCCGGAAAGAGATGCTTTAAAAAAAAATCCAACATAGAACCAACAACTCAAGATTCCAAGAGACCGTAGTTGGATTAGACAGGGAATGTGTTGGTTGTCAGGTAATTACAGAGATTTGATATTTTGAATTTGGGGAATATTGTTTTTTGAAGAGTAAATAATTTTTTTGAGTCGATGTTGTGTAGGGTTTACTGTCTGAGAAATTGTTGGATTTTTTTTTAAATAAAAGAAGTAGGATTTATGAAGATCGTTGTTTAAATAAATTTTTTTGTGAACAATAAGTTTGAAATAGGGATTTTGTAAAATAATATTAAAAGGGGGTTTTTGTTGTAAGAAGAATACCTGGAAATTTGTAAAAGGGTAGCAGAGAAACCATAGTGTACGTGTAGAAGGAAATTCAGAAAAAACTTAGCTGAACATTTTGAAACAAAGAGGCAAGAAATTTAAGAGAAAACCTTATCATAACGCATAATTTTTAAAGAACCGAGTCATTAATAAAGGAATATTTAAGGAGCCCGTGTAGGAAGAAAATGGCTAAAATGATTAATGCTAAGTTTGAAGTGGAGTGCTGAAAGTTTCAAAGGGTGCTCTGGTTGTTATGAAGGTAGAGAAGATCAGAAACCTTTACAGACTTAAAGGATGTATTCAGGTCAATGAGGTAGTGACTGTATCTGAGAAGGTAGGAGAATATACTCGCTTATAACATCAACGATTGGGTCACATGAGCGAGAAGGGCCTTCAAGTACTTGTGAATCACAAATTACTTCCTAATTTGAAATCACTGAGTTTGGATTTTTCAAAATACTGTGTATATGGAAAACAATCTAGACAAAAGTTTAGAGTTGGTAGTCATAATAGTAAAGGAATTTTGGACTATATTCATTATGGTCTTTGGGGACCATCTCCAACGGTATCTTATGGAGGTGCATCTTACTTCGTAACATTTATTAATGATTACTGCAGGAAATTCTAGATCTATATGTTAAAAATAAAGACCAATTTATTTAATTTTTTAAAACAATTTAAAGTTATGGTGGAAAAGAAAACAATAAAAACAATTAAATCTTTAAGAACTAACAATTAAGTTGGATTTACTTCCTTATAATTTGAACAATATTGCAAGGATGAAGGGTTTGTTAGACATGAAATTGTTTTCTATACTCCTCAGTAAAATGTTGTTGCTGAACGTATGAACTAGAGTCTTATGGAGAGAGCCAAAAGCATGATCAACAATGCTAACTTGCAGAAGGAGTTGTGGGCAGAAGCAATATCCACTGCTTCTTATTTGGTAAATAGATCACCTTCAGTTGTTATTAATTGTAAAATTCCTGAAGAAGTTTGGTCGGGTCATTCTTGTGATTATTCATATTTAAGAATTTTTTATTGTAATTCCTATTCTCTTATTCCAAAGAATCAATGTTCTAAGTTAGACCCAAAAGAAAAAATGTTATGTCTTTGTTGTATATGATGATGTTGTAAAAGGATACAAGTTGTAGGATCCTTCTTCACATAATATAGTCATTAGTAGAGATGTAACATTTGATGAATCTTATCTTCTAAAATTAGATGTTGAAAAAGTTGAAATGGAACAATTATAGTCGAATAAAAAAATTCAGTTGAAGACTCAAAATTTTTCGGAAAGTCGAAAATAAGAAGAGACTTATGAAGAAAAAGGTGAAGAAGACATTAAGGAAACTGTAGAAGTTCAGGATCCATATCAACAACTAGTCACTCTAAGGAGGTCTATAAGGGAAAGAAGAACACATAAAAGGTATGAAGATTATGCTTCCTCTATTAGTTTGATTACTTAAGTTGGGGAAACTTCTTGTTATCAGGAAGCAATGGATGATGTGGATAGTGAAAATGGAAGAAGGTTATGGACGAGGAAATGGATTCCTTAGCCAAGAACAAAACTTGAGACCTTGTAGAACTTTCTAAAGGAAGAAGTGTTGTCGGATGCAAATGGGTATTCAAATTGAAGCGAAATATTGATGGAATTATTAAAATATATAAAGCAAGGTTAGTAGCAAAAGGGTATTCTCACATAGAAGGTATTGACTTTCATGAGATTTTTTCACCAGTCGTAAAACTTGTTTCTATTTGTACTATGTTAGCACTAATTACATTACTTGATCTTGAGTTAGAAAATTTAGATGTTAAAACAACTTTTCTTCATGGAGATTTGGATGAAGATATCTATATGGAACAACCAGAAGGTTTTGTACAAGGTCACAATAGAAGATTAGTTTGCAAGCTCAAGAAATCATTGTATAGTCTGAGGCAATCTCCCAAGCAGTGGTACAAGAAGTTTGACTCCTTTATGGTGAGCTAGAATTTCACTAGAAGTGAGTATGATCATTGTGTGTAATTTATAAGTTTCAATGGCATATTCATTATCTTGGTTTTGTATTTTGACAATATGCTTATTTGGAAGCAAAAACATGGAAGAGATCAATAGGTTAAAGGCTCAACTTTCTATGACATTTGATATGAAGGATATTAGAGCTAGAAAATGTATCTTGGGCATGGAGATACACAGAGACAGGAAAAATGGAAAGCTATGGTTATCACAATAGAAGTATGTGGAGAAAACACTTGCAAAGTTTGGTATGGACAACGTGAAACATGTTATTGTTCCTTTCGCTTCCCATTTTAAGCTTTCTTCAGGTTTGAGTCCTAGAACTGATGAAGAAAAGAAGTATAAGTCTCACGTACCATATGAAAATGTGGTAGGAAAATTAATGTATGTGATGGTATCTACAAGAATTGTCATTTCACATGTAGTTGGAGTTTTCAACAATTCATGGAAAATCCAGGAGAAGAACATTGGCGAGCAGTGAAATGGGTGCTTTGGTATTTGAGAGGCACAAGTGACCATTGTATGATCTTTAATGGTAGTGGAGATTCAGTCTGTGGATTTGTGGATGTTGATTATGTAGGTGACTTGGACAAAAGCAGATCTACTATAAGATATTTCTTTAATCTTGCAGGTGGAGCAATTAGTTGGATGTCAAAGCTTTAGGAAATGGTTTCTTTTTCCACTATTGAAGAAAAATGTATAGTTGCTTCATATTCTTGTAAAGATGCAATCTGGTTGAAAGGTCTATTAGATGAGCTTGGAAGGACACAGGAAAAAGTGAATGTATTCTATGATAACCATATTGCTACTCATTTGTCTTCCAATCCATCTTATCACGGCAAGAATAAGAACATTGATCTAAGATGCCATTTTGTAAGACATGTGATCGATGGCAACAAAGTAGCTCTCAGGATGGTCCACATACAGAAGAACTGTGCATACATGTTCACGAAGCCAGTATTGGTAGAGAAGTTGTGATGTCCTTTGGCTTCTCTTGGCTTGTAGATGAGATGTTGAATGGGCATGGGCGAGGGATTAGGAGAATTGTTGTCAAGGTGGAGATTGTTAAGAATCACAACAATTATTGTTAAAAATGTAATTATCTTATTAAATCTAGGTTTATCGTTCAGATAGTTGCGTAACCATAGGGAGTTATGTAATGAAGCTTTTTCCTATTAAAATGATGATTTCCAAAGAGGCTTGATGTAATGTTTGGAGAGTCATTTTGGACCTTGAGCAATAATAATTCCAATACCTTGTCTTGTGGAGGTTTCCTTGACACACTGTCAGGGTTTTACCACGTAAATTCCTTGTGTTTTCTTGTGTGACCCAGTTTCCAACTTATATGCATTTCTTTCTTATTTTATACAATTAACAAGCTCAAATACCAATCTATCATCCATCTAGTCATTGATTTATTTTTCATAGTTTTCACCTAGAGGAAGCTCCAATTCCATTAATGTTTTAACGACGAAGGAATGAGTGAAGAGCACAAGTAGGAGGGCCAAATGCATGTTGTCAAAACATTCGAAAAAAACAAATTACTCTTATAACAATGTTGTGGATTACGTGAAAAAAAATCCAAATTATATTTATAAATACAATAAATATATATAAAAACAATAAAAACAAACTGCAATATGCAAAGCAAACAATCCACTATGCAACTTAATTTCCCATAATTAAATATTGCTAGGTCCCTTTAATACTAGTGTATTCCCCTTATTGTTATTGTTAGTGTAGCCCCCTATTGTTATTGTTGTGCCCATGTATCCCCCATGTTGTTATTGGTGTGCCCCATAGAAGCCCACTATTGTTGTTGTTGTCCCCTTACATTATTATTGTTATGTAGGCTCTAATTCTATTGTGACCCCTTAGACTCCTATATATACCAAGGAGGTCTAATCATTTGTATCATCCAATAATTTTTCATTTATGTAATGTAAACGAGGTTCCCCCCTTGAAAAGGACAATTTCTAATTCATTGATCTATATTTTATTCTCTTCTTTGAGTTGTTTGTATAACATTTGGTATCGGTGATTTGGATTCTAGGGTTTCACTTCTTCAAACATGACATCTTCGAAATTTTGATATAATTTTTTTTCTACGAAGCTTTAAAAGCTGAAATTTAAACCACATGGAGATGAATTATTGGTTAACATCGTGTATGAATTTTAGATCTTGGTTCACTATACTTTCAGAGATATGGTCCGAAAAATTTAGCGTTTTTTGCAGGCTCCGAAATTCCATCTCAAACATGTGACCTGGGTAAAATCGTCATAACTTTCTCTTCAGGCATCAGATTTGAATTTCGTAAAAAGTGACTGAAATTGGATGGACTTTAGATTTTTGGGTATCATTTTCAGGGCCAAAGGTCGAAACAGTGACACATGGAACTTCATATAAGTTCTCTCTACTGAACTAATCTAAAATCAGGTCATCGTGGTAAATTAGGCATAACATTTTCTTGAAGAATACAATCTCAATAGGACTTGTGTGTTTGAAAAGAATACTCAAAGGGATACCACAAAAAACAAATTTCATACCTTAGAGATCTGAAATTACAGAAATACAACAATTTCAATATCGAGCTCCTAAAAGGCAAGAAATAGGTGTGTATTTAAAAACAAAATGCATTACTTTTGTTTGAAAAATCAGTTTGAACTGATTCAAAGGGCGTAGTGAAGCATAGATATCATTGTTTGATTCTAATATTCCTCGAAACAAAAAAAATGGACACACCTAGTAAGCAAACATAAATATCTACTATGACACATGAAGAAGAAGAAGAAATACAACATGATATATCAAAATTACGCGACCAAGTGCAACAAATTTTTCTCTCACAAAGAGTAACCAAAAACGAAATGAAAGATAAAATGGATGGTTTGAAGAATGGTTTAAAATCATACATGGAAGGTTTGAAGGATGTATTAAAATCATACATGGAAGTTTTGAAGGATGGATTAAAAGAAAACATGGAAGGTTTGAAGGAAGGTTTGACAAATTTGCTATAAGAAATGCTTCCTAATGGTGAAAAGGAATTCCATGGAACTCATGATGAGAACAAAAGGAATTTTATTCAGGATTTTATAGACTCTAATGTTTGGCTTAAGAAACACCACATTCCAAAGATCGATGTGAGGAAGTTTGATGGCAAGTATCAAGTAACATGGATACTACAGATGTAGCAATATTTTTATCTTTGTGATGTGAAACACACACAAAAGATACACATTGCAACTTTATATTTAGAACCCAATAAATTTATATGGTATCGATGGATTTTTTCTCATAAAACACTTATCACTTGGTCAATTTTTATAGAGGAAATGATAGCACATTATGAGGATACAAAGAGCAACACCTTATTTATCTCAAACAAAAGGGTTCAATGGCAGAGCACATTGAGGACTTCCAAAAATTGAATATTAGGGTAATTGTTATTCGAGAGGAGAATAGGATTGATGTGTTCATAGGGAGTTTGAAGGATAACATCCAAAATGAGGTTCCCCTTTGGGAACCTGATTCATTGGAGAAGGCATTCATGGTGGAAAGAAAATTTGAAAGAAAAATTATGGCAACAAGGAAGTCTACCACTCACAACTACAAAGATGTAAGTGTTGTTGCTCCTAGCCTTCCACAACCTACAAGGTTGATGCCACAACAATTGGAGGAAAATAGAGCCAAGGGGATTTTTTATAGTTGTGATAGAAAATACAATAAACGTCATAAGTGTGTTGAGAATAAATTATTCTACATAGATTGTGAATAGCACAAAGAAAAGGAATAAGAAACATCAAAAGAGGACGATATACACCAAGAACCAACCCCTGAGAAAGAAGAAATGAATATGAACATATCTTGAAATGCATTGGCAAGAATTACCACTCCTCAAACACTCAATATAAAAGGATATATCAAGAATAAAAAGGTAATAGTGTTTATTGATTTGGGTAGTACGCATAATTTTGTTCATTGTAAGATAGCCAAGGAATTGAATTGATTCCTATATCCAGAACCAGAGTGTCAAGTGATGGTTGCAAATGTAGGAACTAGAAATTTATCTGGAAAGTGCCATAGTATCAATCTAACCACGTGGGAATATTTATTTAATATTCCAATTATTTCCATTCCAATTGGTGGTATTGGTGTTGTATTAGGAGTCCAATGGTTACAATCTTTGGGGACGATAACTTTTAATTTTCAAGAATTTTTCTTGAATATTTTTTTGGGAAGTAAAGGAAGTTGAATTAAGGGGTATCCTAGGGAAACCAGGAAAGATAATTAGCTCTAATGGCATGATAAAACTTCTAAATAATGAAAAACGAGGTGTAATTGCACAATTATGCTCACTAGAGGTTCAAACATCAAAATCATCTATTTCTCCATATCTCCAAAAAGACTTATACAATCATTCCAAGGTATTTGAGACTCCCTAAGACCTCCCACATGTTTGTGACCATGATCATGATATTCATTTAATTCTAGTAAGTGTTCCTCCAAACATCAGTCCTTACAAACATCCCTATTCCCAAAAGAGTGAAATTTAACTTATGGTTGCAAAAATGCTAGAGGTTGGTATAATTCAACCTAGTAAAAGTTCTTTCTCTGCTCTAGTGGTATTGGTACACAATAAGGATGGATCATGGTGCATGTGTCTGGATTATAGGGAGCTTAACAAGCTCACTATTAAAGATAAATTTCGCATTCCTATCATTGATGAATTGTTGGATGAATTACATGGAGAAATTTACTTCACCAAGCTGGATCTTCTTTCACGATATCTTCAAATTACAATGAAGATTGAAGACATTCTGAAAACAAAATTTAGAAATCATGAGGGTCATTATGAATTTTTGGTTATGCCTTTTTTCCTTACTAACGCACCTTAGAAATTTCAAGGTTTGATGAATTCCATGTTCAAACCCTTCCTTAGAAAATTCTTGTCATTATTTTTTGATGATATAATAATTTATAGAAATTCTTGGAAGGATCATGTTTAACAAGTTGACATGGTCCTCAAACTATTGGAAGAGAAACAATTATATACAAAAACCTCCAAATGTTTCTTTGGAGTACATGAGGTGGAATATTTGGGTCATATTGTATCTCATGAGGGTGTTAAGGTAGACCCTAACAAAATTAAATCCATTAAGTAATGAAAAATCCCCACAACCATAAATAATCTTCGAGGATTTCTTAGGTTTACAGGGTATTATTAGAAGTTTGTTAAGAATTATGGGAGAATAGCAACACCTCTAATAGCATTACTGGAGAAATTTGTGTTGTCTTGGACTCTAGAAGCAACTAAGGCCTTTGAACATCTTAAATGAAATGTGCCAAACACCACTATTAGCTATGTCTGACTTCACAAAAATATTTATTATGGAATGTGATGCCTCAGGAAATGGAATTGGTGCTATTTGAATCGAATAATGAAGACCGATTGCTTTTGAAATTCGTCCAATCAAAGTAAAATAATGTATACAAACCTATTTATGAGAAGGAATTGTTGGCAATACTGCATGCAATAAAGCAATGGAGACATTACCTAATGGGAAGACACTTCAAAGTAAAAACATATCATGATAGTCTAAGAATAATTTTTCGAAGAAAGATTATCTTCAAAAGAGAAACAAAAATAGGTCACAAAAATGTTGGGTTATGACTTTGAAATCATCTACAAAAAAGGGAAGAAAAATGTTGTTGTATATGCACTCTCAAGAAAGGATGAGGATGTGGAAGATTTTATTTGTGCGATTTCTATTATCCAACCTAATTGGATAACCAAAGTAAAGGATGAATGGAAGAATGATGAAAAGGTGTGGACACTCATTCAAAATTTGCAGCAAGATCACAGTACATCAGATACATTTCGCTGGAAAAATGAGTCATTGTGTACAAATATTTCTTATATATTTGTAAGAATTATCAACTCAAGAAAAATATTCTTTTATAACTGCATACCTCACCCTTAGGATGGCACTGAGGATTCTTAAAAACTTACCACAGGGTCAAGAAGGAATTTTTTGGGATGGTATTAAATCTGATATTCAGGAGTTTGAGGCAGAATGTTTGGTTTCCCAACAAAATAAAGTTGAGACCATTAAGACCCCAGTTATATTATAACCTTTATCCATTCCAAGTTAGTGTTGGGAGGAGTTCTTAATGGATTTTATCACAATTTTACCCAAGTATGAAGGAAATAGCATCATCATGGTGGTAGTTGATAAAATTACCAAGTATGCACACTTTTATGCATTATCTCATCCTTTTAAATCCAGTACAGTTGCTACTGCATTCATCAAAACAATTCAAAAGCTACATGGAAACCCAAAGATTATTGTAAGTGAAAAAGATCCCATTTTTACTGGAAATTTTTGGATGAAATTATTTTCTTGTCTTATTAATAAATTAGCTCATAACTCATTTTATCATCCTTAATCTGGAAAACAAACCGAGATAGTGAAAAAATTTTGGAAGGATATCTTCGTCACTTTCTATCTAATAAACAAACACAATGGGTCAAGTGGTTACCTCTAGTTGAATGGTGGTATAACACTTCCTTCCATACTACAACAAATATGACCCCATTTATGGCACTTTATTGATATCATCCACCATCCATCACATCATCTTTAAGAGAAAATTATATGGTTAAAGAAGTGGAAAATAAAATCAAGCATTAACAACAAGTTCTCCAACTATTAAAGGATAACCCCACTTTGGCGCAAAATCGAATGAAACAACAGGAATATCAACATTGCAATGAAATAATTTTTGATGTACGTGATTGGGTATTTTTACAGATACAACCATACAAACATATGTCCCTCAAGCAAGCTAAGAAGGATAATAAATTATCACCCAAGTACTATGGTACTTACAACGTGTTGAAAAATATTGGTACTATGGCATACAAATTGGAGTTGCCTCCATATTCCCGAGTACACCTAGTTTTCCATGATGCATGTTTAAAGAAGGTTAATGGTGACAAAATCCTAGTTCAAACAATGTTGCATGAACTTGAAAAAGAAGGACAAATCATATTTGAGCTTGAATCAATCATGGAAACAAGAACTTGAAAACTATGGAATCGATTAATTTCAGAGTATCTCGTTAAGTGGAAGAACCTACCCACTGAAGACTCCACAGGGGAGGATGATAATTTTATATAGAAGCATCCAGAACTACTCAATTGTTGAGGACAACACTTTTTGAAGTAGATGGAAATGTTAGGTCCCTATAATACTAGTGCATTCCCCTTATTTTTATTTTTAGTGTAACCCCCTATTGTTATTGTTGTGCCCCATAGAAGCCCACTATTGTTATTTTTGTTCCCTTACATTATTATTGTTATGTAGGTTTTGATTGTGTTGTGACCCCTTAGACTCCTATATCTACCAAGGAGGTATAATCATTTGTATCATCCAATAATTGTTCATTTATGTAATGTAAAGGAGATTTCCCCCTTGAAGAGAAAATTTTCTAATTCGTTGATCTATCTTTTCTTCTGTTCTTTGAGTTGATTGGATTAAAAATACATTTAAAATAATACCTTAATACCCAATCAATCAATAGTCACCAAATACATAAATCTCAAATCAATACAATTTGCAAAGAAAACAATCCATTATACAACTCAATTTCCCATAAGCACCTGAGAAATAGTTGTAGGAGAAATCAACATATGTTAGGCTTAACATACCTTCAATATCTAAAGGAATGCCTCTAGTAAAATGATTTCTAGAGATATTGAGATAATTGATAATCCTCTTCTTAGTTATCTATTTGGGTATGGTTCCACTGAGCTCATGCCTACTCAAATATATCAAGGCCATGAGCTTTCAATAACTTATCTGAGGAGGTATCACTCCAGAAAATCTGTTACTATTGAAATCCATCTTGGACAACTACTTCAAATGACCAATCTACGAAAAACATTGTCGGTGAACTCATTTCCATTGAGAAGAAGGATTAACTCATTTCCAATGAGATGAAGGATTTGCAAGCTAGATAATCTTTCTATGAAGTCTGGAAGTGGACTAATGAGATTGTTGTTAAACAAGCTGAAACGACCAAACTTAGCGGTCAATATAATTTTAGTCGGCATGTGACCACTTAGATAGTTTTCATGAAATTCAAACATCTCCAATCTTGGAAGGTTTAGAAGCCCTTTTGGGATGGATCCATTCAATTAATTTCAACCCATTTGGAGTTTGGTGAGTGACTCATGGTTTCTAAGAGATTCAGGAATGGGACAGAAGAAAAATTTGTAAAACAAAATCAACGTTTGCAACTTCCCACCAATGCATAGATCCAGAGTAATGGAGGAAATAAGCTTGTTGGAAGACATATGCACCTGCAAAAGCTCAAATTTCTTTCCTAGCTGTCGAGGAATGCAACCAGGTATGTTTTTTCACCATAGCTACAAAAATTGAAGATTGGGTATGTGATATCTTCACATTTTAATGTTAATAGCAAGAAACCTATACTACTTTTCACACTGGAATTTCAGTTATTGACCCCAAGGTTGTCTCAAAGAAAACATTCATTGATGAATAATGGCAAGGAATATTTTACAGACCACCCGCCATTGGTTGGTTATACTGGCCTGTAGAATGTGACTTTAAGCAACCTGAAGTGAAGAATATCTACTTCTAAAATCAAATTAATTAATCTATATAATATTGTTTATATCTTCACATTTCAATGTTATGAGGAATTTCCGTATAAGAGGATATACCCTATGCTTCTTTCTGCGCTGACCTCCCAGCCAATGACCACCTTGAAATTTCAGTTGGCTCCATGGTAGCATTCACTAAAAACCCCTGACAGGGATTGTTAGCACTTGACACTGCCTGCCTTGCATGAATTACCTCTAATGGTGGGAAATACACAAGATTAATGACCTTATGAGGTTTCATTCAAATCTCCATTGACAACCTCTTTATATTGAACCCGAAGCTTCTCATATTCACTTTCTCCAGAGTGTCTTAGCCAATAAATGAGGCACTATACTGATCACTTTCACAAAATCTTGAAGTCAATCCAGTGTGTTTTTCCTACTTATATTTTCCGTTCATATTAGAAATACTTGTAGGTAACACTGACATAATGCCTTCTTAAACACATCTTGTATAAACATGAACATATTCTTGGATTTGTTTAAGCAAATAATTTGAATGTATATTTCTTTAAAAGATAGAAAAAACTACGACATTTCTTAAAAAATGACGAAATTCATCGAAGAAATCCAGATTTATTCACTATGGAGTATTTGAAAATTTTGTATAATAAATTATCTAAAAAAATTTAGAAATCATCTGAAACTATCAAGGATTCTTTTTAGGCTACCTTTTGACCTTTTTATTTTCTCCTTTGATGTCAAATTTATTTGTGATGTAGAAATTATACAACCATTATGTATATCATGGATTCAATCCGATATAACAATGTACTAAAGCTAGAAACTAAATCACTTCTACAAATCAATTGCGGAATTAAAAACATAATCTCCAATCACATGTAACAAAGAAGAATCAATCAAACCACAATGCATATAATTTCTTGGGGAAAGCTTGATCCTCAAAACCCCACTATATTCTATTGTATATTCAGCATGGATACATGAAACATTTACATACAAATCTCCTCACAAGAGCCTCATGTACTTAGCTAATTGTCTCACATTGTCCTGGACAAAACTGACCAATACTTAGCCAATTCTCAGCCTCTAAACAGCCTGCCTTCCTTGCGTAATTCATGTGGAATGCAATCCCTATTATTTAGGAATTTTGGCCTTCCTTGAATGCGCAAGGATCATGGGCAATCCAATGGGTGTTTGGTTGCATGGGTGCAAACCAATAATCCTGCAACTAATAGTCAACATCCCTTTCACCTAAATCTCAACTAGGTCTCCACTAGAACTGACATGCATGCAGCTAATAATAGTAAATCATCAGTTGCATGTGAGATCACTGATTTTTAATTAAACAATATTTAATTCACTTGATCTCTCACTAGTGTATCAAACAGTTACAACTAGCACAACTGACTTTAACTCACTTAACTAATTTAAACTGATTACAACCTGCATTAACTAATACACCACTACAATTCGAACTCTGTTACAACTAGAATTACTCTGCATGCCTCACCAACTACCCTCAACTCGAAATTCATGAGCTAACTAAGTTTATCACACTCAGTTAACTATTACAAGTTATTTTGAGATTATATTACATTTTATTGTCCATCTTAATTAAGGGATAACTAAAATATACATGCACCAAATATAGCTCACGCTAGTGTAGGTGTTGCTAAGACTTGTGGCCCCACACTAGTGTATGTGTTGCTTGGACCTCCTAGCCTCACACTAGTATAGGTGCTTCAATTTCTTGTTGGAATTTAACACTCCCTCTCAACAAGAAAGGGATTATCCTTCGCCCTGATCCTGTCTCTATGGTATTCGAATTTTCTCCTAGTGAGCGCCTTCGTCAGAATATCTGCATCTTCATCTTATGTGGGAATGTATTGAAGCAACATTATGCGCCTCTACACACAATCTCTGAGATGGTGATATCGGATGTCTATGTGCTTGGATCTATCATGAAACACAAGATTAAGTGAGAGTTTAATGCAACTCTGATTATCACAATGTATCACTGTCGGATCCATATGAGAACCAAATAAACCAACCAGGATATTTCTCATCTAGATGGTCTCACTTGCATCTTGAACTACTGCCATGCACTCTTCCTCCACTGAACTGAGTGCCACATATCGCTGCTTCCGTTGTACCAAGAAACTGTTGTCAATCCTATGTTGAAGATCCCTCCTAATGTGTTATTTCTGTCTGATGGATTACCTGCCCAATCTGCATCTGTGAAGCCTTGAAGCTTCACTCCTTCTGTTCGTATATACCATAATCCATACTCTGGTGTGCCCCTCATGTATCTCAAGACATGCTTCCCCACCTTCCAAGATAGCTTGGTAGGCTTAACCATAGCTTGACTCAGCTGGTTAACTGCGTTGCATATGTCTGGTTTGGTGTTCACTAAATACATCAGTGAACCAACTAACTCCTTGTAGATAGTAGCATCCACTACCTCTCCAGAAGTAGCATCCTATTTCCTCCAATTTCCTGGAAGAGGAGTGTCCATGGGTTTTCAACTCTCCATGTGAAACTTACCCAGTATCTCTTTGGCATACTTTCCTTGAGAAAAAAAAAGTTCACCATCCCACTGCCATATTTCCAAACCAAGGAAATAATGAAGGAGTCCCATGTCCTTCATTTCGAACTCCCTTGCAATATCCTCCTTCCATGAGTGTATCAGCTGCTTATCACCAGTCAAAATTAGATCATCAACATAAAGTACAATAATCAATAGCTTACCCTTAACCAAAATATGGTACAAGTTTCCATCAACTTCACTTTTAGTGAAGCCAGTCTAGTAAAATAGCTGTCAATTTGAGTGTACCAAGCTTGAGGTGCTTGCTTCAACCCATACAGTGCTCTCTTGAGTTGACACACATGTGACTCACTGTCAAAGATCTCGAAACCTTTTGGTTTCTCTATGTACACTTCTTTCTCAATAACTCCATTGAGAAACGCAATTTTCACATCCATCTAATGAATGTGCCACCCCATCTGCGCTGAGAGTGCAAGGATATATCTAATGGAAGAGTACCTTGAAACTAGTGCAAAAGTATCATCATAGTCGATCCCCTAAATTTGTGAGAACCCCCTGGCCACAAATCTAGCCTTGTACTTCTCAACACTCCCATCATCAACCTTTTTTACCTTGTAGATCCATCTAGATCCAACCACTGATTTATTGACCGGTCTTGGGACAATCTCCCATGCACTGTTATTGAAAATGGAGTCATACTCCTCCACCATTGCATCAACCCAAATTGGTTGTTGCACCGCCTCCTGAAAGGAATATGGTTCAGTCACAATACACTTGCTCATAAGAGCCATGTATCCAATAAACCTGTCTGGAGACTGTCTCTATCTACGCTGTGAAGTAGGGGCTCCTACATTCTCTGCAACATCAAGTCTCAATCTATCAACTTCCGTGGTGCGTTTTCTACCATTTATGATGGATGGCTCTACAAGAGAGTTTTCTTCCACTCCATGATCCTCCGCATGTGGCTGCTCCACATCTTGAGGCTCAACCTTAGGAACCAAGAGTTTCTACTCTACATGGAAATCCAACTCCCTCTCAAGGGACAATCGCATGGATTTCTCCTCATCAAATTTTATATCCCGTCACACAACAGTCATTTGTTGTTTGGAAAATACACCTGATAATTGTGGGGAGTTTCGGTGTACCCCACAAAAAGCATAATCTCAGTTGTTGGTTCTAGCTTCTTCCTGTCGTCTTTGGTCACATGCACATAAACAGATGAGCCAAAAATATTAAAATGTGAAACATCAGGTTTCTTACCAGTGAAAGCCTCTTCTGTTGTACTCATGCCAAGTATCCTATGAGGACAACAGTTTTGCACAAATATCATTGTGTTGCATGCGTTTTCCCACAGATGCATCGGTAGGCCTTGATCATGCAACATCGCTCTTGTTGCACCCACAATTGTTATGTTCTTTCTTTCAGCGACCCCATTCTATTGTGGGTTATGAGATGCTACCGGTTCTCTCTGAATTCCTGCTTTGTTGCAGAATTTCTTGAATTCGTTGGAGATGTACTCACGACCATTGACGCTCCTAAGAGCCTTCACATGCTTCCCCATGTCTTTCTCCACGAGTGCTTTGAACTAAAAAAACTTTGAGAACGTATGATATTTCTTCTGCATTAAGTAGATCTAGCACTTCCAAGAAAATTCATCAGCAAATATCACACAATACTTATGATTTGTTGTCAAAGCAACAGAGAATGGTCCACACACGTCTGAGTGAACTCTCTCAAGGATCTCTAAGGTTCGATTCTCCTTCTCATGAAAGGTGGCCTTTACATGTTTTGTAATGAATAAAATAATGTAAATAATGATTAATTAGTTAATTAGTAATTAGGTTGAAAGGCCATGTGTGATGAGACATGACCTTTCGTGAAGAGGCACCTGCCTAGGTATATAAGCAGGCCTCATTTGTAATTCTCAGTCATCTCATATCTCATTCTTCATACTATTTAATATAATATTTGTATCCGCAATGGATATTCTAATATTTCAAGTCTTATGGAACATTTAACTTGAGAAGGAACTTTGTTCGCTTCAATTGGTATCAGAGCAGTTCGATCTTCTGGTCACTCACGTTGCACAGAGCCACGCTCTCTGATCCAGGTTCTTGACCGTCAAATTTGTCAACATTGTTGCTGTCGAAGCGTTTCGCTACCAATCTTGGAGTTTCCCCATTTTCACCAGTAGGCCTTTGGCCAAAATTAAAAATTAAAAAAAAGAAAGAAAAAAAAGTGAAGAAGAAATATATATTAAAAAAAGAAGAAGAAGAAGAAGAAGTTAGTATATTACAAAAAGAGAAAAAGGATATATATTAAAAAAAGGTACATAAACATACATAGAAAGATAAGGTTAAAAAAAAAAAAAATTCGTAATAAAAAAAAGGAAACAAGAATATATTAGGAAAAAATTATATATAGAAAAAAGGGAGAGCAAAGTATTAAAATTATTTAAAAAATAAAAATTATAAAAATAAAAATAAATAAAACCTACATACGGCTAATCCAAAATATAGCGCAGCCTTGCCTCATTAAACAGGCCACCGGAGGCACCCACTGCCATCGCTTTTTTTCGTTGATTTCTGCTGATGTCACTCCACTGCAGCTATAGCCACCCCTTTTCACTGGCTATTCGACCACCTTTGGCCTGCATAGCCGCCGCATACCTCTCTTCGCGCTACCATAGTCTAGTCCACTGTCGTTGCATTCAACGCCATAGTCGCCAGGATTTCTGCCTCACATTGCCACCAACGTCCGAAGAATCACCATAGTGCTGCCACCACAATTCGATCGACCGCCTGTGCTGCCACAACAACTCGATCAACATATTACTGTGCTCTATCACTGACTTTTGCACACCATACACTCGACCAAATCTGCAACTGTTGTCATTCATTATATCCAAGAATTTCCGCAAACTGCCTTCTTCAAACACACTACCATCTACCCATTAAAATTAAATTACCAAGGACATTGAAGCCAAAAGGGGAAAAGCTCTAAGTGGTTGATAAAAATAAAAATATTCTGCAAACAGTAGCACATAATTGACTCGGTGCCTACACAAAATAACAAAAAAAATAAAGTTTCTACAAGCACTTTCCAAGTCGCGTCCTTAGCAACCGACACATTCCATTAACAAGAAGGTATGATCTATTATCAGTGGTAATTAAGTTATTGATATTAAGATAAAATTTACGTTGGTTACTTAAAGGAAAAAGGAAGAAGTAATCCTATAGTGGTTTCCATAAAGGTAATTTTATAAGAGGGTTTAGAAAGTGGAATATTATTTAAAAGAGAAAGGAGAGTAATTTAATTAAAAATAGGAAAAAAAGAGATAAGTGAAGGTTAAAATTACGAAAGAAAATTAGATGGTTTACGTTAAAAAAATATAAAAATAAAAATAAAGTTATATATAAGGAAAACAGAAAAGAAAAGTATTATAAAGGTGAATATTTTTGTATAAAGGGAAAGTTATTGGTATTAAAAAAAAAAAAAAAACTATATTACTCCTAAAAATATATAAAGGGAATATTTACCCCCAAAAAAAATATATTTCAAGTATAAAAGTACATTTTAAAGGAGGAAATTCAAGGAGTTACCTTTAAAAAATTAGTGCATCGACGAACACAAAGAGAGTTAATTTTTGCAGGAATTCGAAAATAATGAAAGAAGATAAAATGGAGATCATTAATGAAAGGTTTCCTAAAACGTTTAGTAAATGTGTTGATACATTGTTTAAAATTAAAGGATCACTCGCAAGAAGAGATATTATAGTCTCTATCAGTCCTACTGAAGGGAGTAATTATGTTAGTCCACAATGTGCTAACCAATTAATAATTCCTGAATCGAATATAATTGAAACGACTTTTGTGACACAAGCGACAAACAATACGACATAAATAATCTACAACTAAGTATTGGGGATTATACTTTTATCTCGCAATTTGCCGTGAAATCTTTATTTTATAACGATAGTGACATTGTGTTGGGTTCACCATGGATGGAAACCCTAGGGTCATTTATCTTAAATACGAAAAATAATTTTTTAACATTCTCCTATAAAAATAAGAAAATAACGTTACAGGACGTTAACTTAAAGCCAAATTCAGTGATGCCTGAAGACACACAAGAAATCTCAAAAGTAATTCTTCAAGAAATTAAAAAGGCGATCCAAAATATGCAAAAGGAAATTGACAAAATCACAACTAACAAGAATGAAGAAGTTGCTCGCCTCAAGGACCATAACAACAAATCACTAATGAAAATTAAGAAGCTGAAGAAAGACAAGAAGTCATTAGAAAACAAGGTGCAACAACTTATCAAAAATGAATCATCAAAACTTTCAAATGTAAAAGTTCAATTTGAAGAAAAAACGAACATTGATCCAGTAAAGGTCACAACTCAAGAAACAAACAAGAAAGTTGCAGAAGATACAAACTTAGATGTTGCAGTTCAGATGAGGAATATTCTAACTGAAGGTTCTGTAACCAAATCAATAACATCCTTGCCAAAAGAAAATCAAATAAGTCAAACTAAAAAAGTTCCCTATCAACATCCAAATCATGGGAGCAGATAACTCGATCAAGCTACGTACTCGGAACATAAAAAAGCTGATGTTCCGAAGAATACAAATGTCGATGCAATCCACTCATGTGATAACAAGTTGTCACAAGTTGCCAGTCATAGTAAGATTCCATAAAATATTGATTTAGGATGGTCCGATCCATTCTCAGTGCGATAGTTTTGTTTGCCACTTAAAGGATCATATCGAATTATATCGACAAGGATGACTACCCCGAGAAGAGAAGACATGCGTAGTAGAAAAAGAAATCAAGGCCTTTCATCAACAAGCTTTGAGGCCAAACCTTTTTGAGGAGGAAGGCAACGTAATGAATAAAATTGTAAATAATGATTAATTAGTTAATTAGTAATTAGGTTGAAAGGCCATGTCTAATGAGACATGACCTTTTGTGAAGAGGAACCTGCCTAGGTATATAAGCAGGCCTCATTTTTAATTCTCAGTCATCTCATATCTCATTCTTCATACTATTTAATATAATATTTGTATCCACAATGGATATTCTAATATTTTAAGTCTTCTGGAATATTTAACTTGAGAAGGAACTTTGTTCGCTTCATATTTTCCCATAGTACATCCCTTGCATGTGTCTAACTGTGCAAGTGTACCCTTGGGAAGACCCGTAGAAATATGTTGCATGACTTTTAACGCTCCGTGGTGAAGATGACCATATCTCCTGTGCCATAACCCACCCTCATCCCGACTCACCAGTTTTTCCGCCTTACCCATCAATGTTGCGCAACCATATACATCCAGTTTATAGATATTCTTAACTCGAATCCCAGTCTTCTTGGCTTGTCTTGTTGTTTTGTGTCGCAGGAAATATTTTCCTTCACTGAAAAAAACATCATAGCCTCTATCCTCCAATATTGCAACTGAGACAAAAAATTTCTTCAAGCCTGGTACATGCATTACATATTTTAATTGAAAGGGTTTACCCGACTATCTCTGGAAGGTAATGGTACAAATCCTAGTTGCAGTGTATCGCTCGTCATCACCTATTTTGATATGCATATGGAGGTCCTTCTCCTCCAAGCTACTGAAAAGTTGTTTGTCTCCCTTCATGTGAAAGGATGCACCACTATCCAAATACCACACCGATCCCATTGCACTTGACACCATGCATGAAATGAGTGAGAAGTCAAGCTCAAATTGCAAGGCCAAAGCCTCGCCAACTGCAGATCCTGAAGCCTTCGTGTTCTTCGTCTTTTGTGGACAGCTAGTGGCATAATGCCCATGCTCATGACAATGAAATCACTTCACTCTGTACATGTCGCGCTTCTTTCCATATTTGGAATCGGATTTGGAATGGAACTTCTTTCCTTTCCCATTATTCGCCTTGGAAGAAAAATAAAAATATTATTCATCTTCATTCTTAGATGAAAATCCATCTCTGGTATTCCGTCTGAACTCCTCTTGCACCAAATCTGACCAAAGTCGTTCCCAATCTGGCAGCTTTTCCCTTCCTTTGAAATAATGATAACTATGCCAACACTTGGGAAGTACTAGAAGAGCTAGGCTCACCAAATCATCATCAGTGATAGTAATTCCAACTCTCCCCAGCTCATCTCGACATTGGACAAACTTTGTTAAACATTTTGGCATGGAGTCGCCTTTCTCCATCTTGATCTTCCTAAGTTTATCCTTCAGTGCCAATTTCCTATGGTCACTGTTGCTCTGAAATAGATATATCAAAGCTTTCCACATAGCACATGGTGTCGCTTTTCCATGGAGACTTGAGACAACGTGGTCTCGTACTCCCTCCAGTAAGATCCTCCTCGCTTTTTCCACTTTCTTTTTCCATGCATCAAGATTTGTAGCATCTATCACAGCGGGTTTAGGAAAATCATTTTCAATGAATTCCTTCAAGCGATTGTCTTCAAGCACTGCCTCCATCCTGCCTTTCCAAGAAATATAGTTAGAGCTTCCCTTGAGTGCATGCTCCAATCTGAAGTGATTGAAAGCCATTTCAATCCTAAATCAGCTGTAGCACCAAGAAAGTCTTCTGCAAATTTGAATTCTATTCAGTCACAAACTCAACTCCTCCTTCACTATTGTGATTTTCTGTGCTCGAATACCATGTGGAAATTATACAACCATTATATATATCATGGATTAAATCCGATCTAACAATGTACTAAAGCTAGATATTGAATCACATCTACAAATCAATTGCGGAATTAAAAACATAATCGCCAATCACATGTGACAAAGAAGAATCAATCAAACCACAACACAGATAATTTCCCGGGGAAATATTGCTGCTCAAAACCCCACTATCTTCTATTGTATATTCAACATATATACATGAAACAATTACATGCAAATCTCCTCATAAGAGTCTCCTGTACTTAGCTAATTGTCTCACACTATCCTGGATAAAATTGACCAACACTTAGCCAATTCTCAGCCTCTAAACACCCTTCCTTGCTTGCGTAATTCATGTGGAATGCAATCCCTATTCTTTAGGAATTTTGGCCTTCCTTGACTGCGCAAGGATCATGGGAAATCCAATGGGTGTTTGGTTGCATGGGTGCAACCCAATAATCCTACAACTGATAGTAAACATTCCTTTCACCTAGATCTCAACTGGGTCTCCACTGGAGCTGGCATGCATGCAGCTAATAATAGTAAATCATTAGTTGCATGTGAGATCAATGATTGTGAATTAAATAATATTTAATTCACTTGATCTCTCACTAGTGTATCAAACAATTTCAACTAGCACAATTGACTTTAACTCACTTAACTGAGTTAAACTGATTACAACCTGCATTAACTAATGCACCACTGCACTTTGAACTCTGTTACAACTAGAATTACTCTGCATGCCTCACCAACTACCCTCAACTCGAAATTCATGAGCTAACTGAGTTTATCACACTCAGTTAACTATTACAAGTTATTTTGAGATTTGATTACATTTTGCTAGATTGGAGGTTTCTGTGGTGTAGTTTTTCAGATGTAAAACTCGGAATATCCACAGTAGTCATTTTTAGTCTATGTTTCGAGTCTAAATCAAGACTCATCATCAGGACAACCTCGCCTCTATATGACTACTGTGGATATTCCGAGTTTTACATCTGAAGGGATTACATTTTATTGTCCATATTAATTAACAGATAACTAAAATAGACATGCACAAAATTTAGCCCACACCAGTGTAGGTGCTACTAAGACCTATGGTCCCACTCTAGTGTAGGTGTTGCTTGGACCTCTTGGTCCCACACAAGTGTAGGTGCTGCAATTTCTTGTTGGAATTCAACATGTGAAGGGTTTCTTCATTAGAAATGTCCCAGTAAGGTTTCAAAATCATCAAAAACTAAAAATAAAAAAAGTATTTGATTCTAACATACTTACCTTTATACAAATTTGGTATCTCTAAATCACTAGAATATACACAGTGCAAATCATTCTAGAACAAATTTGAGTAGATATAGGCATCCATTGTTTCCTAATAGAATCAACTGCACTCAAGTTTTTTCAATGTAGAAGCAAATAATGTTTTCTCTTGTTATTGATCATGCAAAGGATGTTCTTTGTCTTGAATCTCAGCGCAAGGTCTTCTTAAATATACCCCAAATCAAGGATACTTTTTTCAAGCTAGCACATCCTAATAATTTCGTTACAAAATAACTCTCACAAATATTGAAAATAGTTTCAATGACCACCATTTTCTCTAGTTACCTATTCACATTTGAGGCTTCCTCATTTGTAGACAATTGTAAGTCTCTCCTTAACAGATCCACTGATCCATTTTACAAATAAAAAAGAAAGAAAGAAATAAAAGATTGAGTATTTACAACAAAACCCTTTTCACACTAGAACAAAAAGAACTACCCTCACCTCTATATTACTATCAATAAAAGTGGTTCCAACTATTTGACATTTGACAACACCCATAAATTTGTTTTTGCAACCTCCATTCGAGAAAAGAAAAACAAAACTAATATTCTTCACTCCAGTACAAAATAACCACTCAACAAAATAATTGTGCCATCTGCACATAATTGTGGAGAATAATAGCTTGAATAATTATAATTTGACAACAACCTCTAGTTGGATTCCTCAATTTTTATGCCAGATAAAAAAACAATGCTAAGGACTATCTGAAGAGGAATCATGGTGTAAATCAAATAGTTTGAATTTTTCTTTCATCTCCTAAGTTTCACTACCACACTTTGTAAACCTATATTATTTTTTCTTGAATTCCACAAGTTCCTTCCCTTCACTGTAGAAATTTTTTGTTCATTACATTGTGACAAGAAAAATGCAATCAAGATGACAAAGAATCCAATCTATCATTTAAAAATAAAACATGTCAAAATTCACCATCATTACATCAGAGAAAAATTGCATAACAAAGAGATAGAATTGGTTTATTACAGATATCAAAATCAAGTAACAACCATCTTAAATTCCAAGATTTATTACCAGTATTGAGAAAAAAAATAAGCATTAAGATAGGGTGTTAGAAATTGTATTGTTTGTTTTTTCTATGGATAAAAAATGTGATGTAAGGGGAGGCTAGAGTGGGAGGGGTGATACAAAACCTTGAAGAAAATATCAAATTAAAGTTCACATGGGGCCTCGACAAAGCCACGAATAACCAAGTTGAAGGACTCTCCCTTTGGCAAGGATTGGAAATCTGAATTTCCAAAGGTATTAGGAATTTGGTCATCGTTGGTGACTCACTGGTGATTATCCAAAAGTGTTTGAATATCTCTAAACATGAGTGCCTCATGGAATCTAAATCCTCTCCAACCATCATAAGGATAACATACCTACTTAGGAAAATTGAGAAATTCATAATTTGTCATGTAAAAAGAGCCAACAACCATGTGGCGGACGCTCAAGCCAACATCAGAATGGAGTTAGAAAAAGGGTCTATAATAATTAACGGAAAACATGATATATGTCATATCCCATAGTGCATTTATATAACGTAATATTTGTGGAGTACAACTGGGGTACGAGAACTAAAAATATTGTGCAGGAATTTAAGTTGGACAACATACGGAGGATACGACGGAGAGCTTCGGGTGAAGGAAAGGGTGATTTCTAGTTAATGAACATGTGTGAATGCAGAAGGAAGGTGGTCATGTACCATGATAGGTGGCTATGTGGCCCTTGTTTTTTCTGCTATTTATTTAATTTCCATTCAGTTGAAGGCAGGTTTTGTACCATCGCTCTTCAAGTTGAGTAGGATTTGGCGGTGATGGAGATGGAGGGAAGTGGCATCATAATGTTACAGAGACGACAACCATTTATGGTTGATAATATTGGGAGGAATGTCAGGAAGGAACATGCTCTTATTTATAGCGGGTGACAAAGTAAAATCATCCATATGATATCTTTGGTGAAGAGGATAATTGTTAATAAGATGGCATCTGCGAGCAATGGCAGTGGCAATGATGCGGCGAAGTCTAGGCTTAGTGGGAGTATTAGGGATATAGTGGATAAAAAAGCAACCAAGGAAATCATACAATAAATTAATGAAAATATGGCAGTTGTTTACTCTGAGTTTTCTGATCTGGGAAAGTATATGGAACTAATATAGAATTCCATGGAACTCCTGACCACAATTGTCATGAATTTATGTCATAATGTGGAGAATATCGAAGTGAAGGTGGAGACATCCACCATGGGTGTGCTGAAAGAAGTCTTCGATTTCAGGGTTGGATCTGCTCAGCAAGTTGTGGGTAATGTTGGCGTTGTTGTTCATGGTTTGGTCCCTAGGGCTAGTAGTCTAGAAGAACTTAGAATGCCTCCTACTGAGGCTACGAGAGAAGATGAACCTAGAAGTCACAAGTAGCGACTGTTTCACCTTTTTTATTTCTATGTTTTTTTGAGTAGCAGCATATTGTGGAGTTTTCTGGAAGGATTATAGTATAAAGTATGCAAAAAATATGTATGTGAATAATATAGGTAGAAATAGGGTCTCTTTTTTTGTTAATATGTTGATCAAATTTGAGCCTAAGAGATCCACGTCTGTAAGGGACCTGCCCCATTTCCATTTTTATTAATGAAAATTTCTACTCGTTCCTTAAAAAAAAAGTGATGTATAAGAGTAATAATGTATAGTCATAAAGTGAGAGATAAGTCATACATAATAAATGACATTTGTGTTAATATTATTAATGAGATTATGTGAGTGGTTCCTAACAAGAATAATGGAACACTATTAATAGATAAATATATACAACACGATTTTTTATAATTACGTAGCTCGTTAATATATCAAATTTCTCTTTCCATCTCATTTTTCTTTGGATACATTCTCCCATATTTTAGTTTAACAACTTTCCTTCTTTGGATGAAATTTATTTGGAAAATCCAAGTTAAACAAGCTTTTGCATTTCACATGTGCAAGACCATTCCAATTTTGAACTCTATGGACCTTTATGAATACTTGATGGATTATAGACAATGCAACATGCATACAGTTCTGTCATCCATAAATCTTCTTGTCTATTTGCATACACCCTATCTCTTAAGTTTTGTGTGTGTCTCTTTCTTCCAATGCTGGTATTTTGTAGATATCAAATGCTTCCTAAAATTATCCTAGTGCAGTTATTTTGTGCCTATATATTAAGTTATACGGTGATTCAGGGTTGTGCTTGAAAAGGATTAAATATCCACTCTTATAATTTAGGAAACAAAATTGAAAGCAATAGGAACTAAACCTGATAAAACAATACTAATGCTTTTGTAGTTTTCTAAGAGATATCATTCTGATTTCATATATTCCAAGATTTAGACAAATAATTACCATGGTTGTGTGCCCTCATAAAAGATAAAAGAGCACAAAGTTTTATTTGCAATTACTGCATTGTTCTCCACCTTTTCACTATATGAACACGCATTTCCTAGCTAGGCCTAGGGAACTGTGATCTAAAATCTATCTTTTGCCTCTATGTTTCTTTGGTGAATTAATTCATTTTAGCGTTTGATTAGTCTCTAGCCAAAAACTCTCCTCTATATCATTAATAAATGTGGTTAATATATGCTAATATACAATATATTATAAACTTAACTACAAAAACATTATCTAATAACCCTAAAAATATAAGCTTAACAAAGCCTATAAAATAGACCACACAGTGTGCAATAAAGACAAGCAATGATGTTAAAATTTGATTAAAATAAACAAATACCATTGAAATATTTCAATTCTCTCTCTTACGATTAAATGTAAGAGATGAATTTAATTTGTGATATGATGCAGTTCAATGATTGCATATATATATATATATATATATATATATATATATATATATAAATGTACAACCAATCAAATAAATAATACGTGTCAAATCAATTAATATGAATGTACAAAACATAAGAAAAATAAATCAACATCAAAGTTCCACCATTTGATAAATAAAGAAATAATTCTCAGTAAAAAAAAATGATAACAAAAATGTGAAATTTATTTGAAGAATGAATAGGGCACTTAAAATCATGCAGTCAATATCAATACTCCATAAAATTATTTATTTATTTATTTAAATCATAAATAAATGTCTGCCAATCAAATAAATAATACGTGTCAAATCAATTAATATGAATGTACAAAACATAAGAAAAATAAATCAACATCAAAGTTTCACCATTTGATAAATAAAGACATAATTCTCAGTAAAAAACAATGATAACAAAAATGTGAAATTTATCTGAAGAATGAATAGGGCACTTAAAATGATGCAGTCAATATCAATACTCCATAAAATTCTACTCACTCACCCTCCACTCATCCTATAACTTAGAAAGGAGCAACAAAGGGCAAATCATGATGACAAATTTCTATTTCTTTGACATACAAGAATTACAATAATGAAGGCATAATCACATATGTTGCCTTCCTATATTGTCTTGTTTACCTTTTATTTACAATATAGATAGTTATTACTCTAATTTTGATAAGATTATTCTCACACCATCTTACAATATGCCTCTTCTATTATTGAATGATAACTATTCTAACAACTTAAGGACATAGAAATTACAATTTTACTGTTTTAACTGATCCATTTAAGTTGTAACTTTATGTGTTCTCGAATCGATATTCCTATTCTTCGGATTACGTCCTTTAAACGGAGGAATACAAATGTCAAGAGAAATAAATAATAATATGTATCAAATTCAATGAATAAATTTATTATCCTCTAGTAAACATGATTGTTTACCTAATTCTTTGATATATATGAGTACCTTCATTCATATTAAATTTTCAATTGGAAATATTATGTAATCTGGTTAAAGATGGCATGGAGTTTTTTTGTACGATAATAGACTCTCTGTGATATGGGAGTGGTCTGCATATTTTCTCCGATGGTAGTTTCATACGTTCTCCACGGGCTGGTCAACCATCCACTAAATTGCAACAATGAAAGTTGGGACTACATTCTATTTCTTCACACAACTTACATAGTAGTATCCTCCAAATAATTTCGACCACATCTTCTTATTTTTTGTGCTTGTTGTTACTAGGGTTTGATTTATAAACAAAAATCACCCCCATGCTTATGAGTTTGACTTCATGGAAGGGCGCAAACTTAAGGTTTCCACTAGAAGTCAACACTGCGAGCCTCTTTTGCATCTCAGGACACTAGCCTTCACTATGTGGGATCCAATAAGATACGTTGGCTTCACTACTATACTACATACCTTCGTTTAGCATTAAAGCTTGTTTTACATAAATTTTTTTGAAAATGAAACACAATTGTAAAATTATGAATTCAAATCACTTCTGGTACCTAGGCATGCGTTGAATGAGCCATTCCCAAAAATGGTTAAAGGAAACTATTATTGCATCTTAATGTCTTGAGTATAATAATGGTTGTGACCTGCAAATATTAATATTAAAAATAGATAAATAGGACAAACAAAGAATAACAGGAGCAGAAGGAGGAACTCGTTCCAAAATCACGATCACCACCTCATCAAACATGAGGCTTCCATATACAAATACATTGTGTGAGTAGGTCGTTGCATCCATCAGGTCTGTCCCTCTAAACATATCCTTGGAGAATCCTGCTGAAGAAATTTTTGTTCTTGCAGATGTGTTTTATTGGGTTTAAAGTAGCTTTCCTCTATGTATAATTTCATCTCTTGGAAGGCTGGGGAATTGTTGTTGTATAGGTAAATCCTCTCTGCGGATAGAGACAAATCCCTCTAGCCCAAGAGTGGGTCTAGTAACAAGGGAAACACGTTAACACCTACTTTCCTAGATCATAAATGAAACATAGATAGAAAGAGATGACCTACCTCGATCTGATGCTACGATGTTGCTCTTCATTGAAGCTCCTTGATCCTTCACTTTTCCAGGGCTTGGTCTTCACTGCTACCAGCATTCAATTACTTGCACAAGTGGCCAATAAACAAACAAAAGCATACAAATACAACATGCATATACAGATATAGCCTATCTAACTAATCAAGGAATGTCAAAATTATTAATCATAAACATGAACAAGAATGGAAAATAAATATCATCCATGTCATATTATAAATAAGAGAGGACTTACAACCTGCGCCTTGATTTTGAAGCTCTCCTTCAGCGAGTCCGAATCTGGGCACGTCTCCAAAGCACTCATTTTCAACTCAACGTGGGAAGGCTAAGGGATCAACTCTCTCCTTCAAAGCTTATGGAAATCTTCAAACCTCTCTTTGCTATGCTCTATTATGTTCTAACTAGAAGAGGCATTGAAGGATGATGAATTTATAGAGATGGAGGAGGGGAAATGGATCCAATTATGATGGGAAAATAGCTTATCACTTTGGGAGGTTCCTATTTTGTAGGAACAAGAGGCCCAAGGGAGGAATCTCGGCCATATCCTGACCAAAAAACATTCATCTCTCCGCCCTTGAATCTTTTAGGCCATGAAGCTTCGTTTACTTTTTTAAAACTCTTCCAAAAGTGGATCGACGCAGGTGTGATGTCCAGACTAGCGCTGATCGGTGCTTCTCACAAGCTTAGGATGGGTCATCGGCACTGGTGAGACACACAGAGGTCGTGATGCTCCAAAAATATGGGTTTTTAAGGAGCTACTCCAAGAAGGATTAACAAAGAGTTTTTTCTTCATATTGTAAGGGATGTAATAACATATTTTCATGATGGAAAAGGGACACAGGGGTCACTATTAGGGTGCTACAAGATTTGGGAACAAGGAGTACAGGGACAGTGAAAAAATGGAATGTAACAAATGCCCCCTAAAGCATCAAGGTAGAATGAGAGTGAGGGGTTAAATGCTTTACAATAACGTGCCAAGACCAAAACTTCGTAGTTGGAAAACCTGTGAATCAAGTACATATCTACAACTAAAATATCTCATATAAATACATGAGTATAAGGCATGGACACAACCATCCGTAAAAGAGATCATGTAAATAGGATCCATGGTATGGACACAACCATCTAGCAATGAGAAGGATCACAAATATGGACTCAGGTATGATCGCAGCCACCTGTCAAAAGAGTCATGTATACAGTCATGAATAACTCATATCGCCTCGCAGCCTAGACTTTATCAGAAAAAATAGAGGGTCTTGCAACCTGTTACGACCCGATCATGTACAACTTTAGGAATGTGAATGAGTGAGCTGAAGTCGAACATGCAAGAAAATTGCCTGATTACCAGCCAATGATGTAAACTGTTAAGAAGCGTGAGAGAGACCACCAATAATGGTGATGTCCCTCAAGGTACTACCAGTACAATCCACAAGATGTGAACAAGAAACAAAATTTGAACACTCTTGGAATCATTTGATCAAAGGCCAATTGGGTGAACCTATTTTTGAATGCGAAAGACTTGCCATTAAGGCATGCATGCTCTAAGGTACCGAAAGGAGTCTCTAGATCAACTTCCCGGAACAAGATGGTTATGAATCAAAACTGAACAGAGAATCAGGTAATGAAACTGCAGAAGGAACTACTCTTGAACATATCGACGACATGACTCCAGAGTTTGGTAGTATTTGACTCAAATAGAATCATAGGGCATATTGACAAAATGATTAATTGAATGAGAGGCAAACAGATTTCCCAAACCCATGGAGGCAAAGTGACGAATGTAGGATGTTCCCAACCCGACATGAATTGTAGATAAGTGTCATGTTCAAGAGTGACATACTGTTGACGCAACCGATAAATACTTCCACTTTCCCCCCACCATTTCTGGTAAGTACCCCAATTATTTTTTAAAACAATCTTGAAGGGGATAGCATATTCTTGTCCTATAAGTTTGTCAATTGTACAAATCCATCCTAGTACATTTACGAGCCCTAGGAAGGAGGAACTCAGTAGCGTCATCATGGAAATTCCAATGTCGTTAAAATTTAACGAGTCTGACAAAGGGTGAAACTTGGCGCCTTTTCATGTTTAGAGAGTTTGAAAAAAATAAAACTCCATAGGGCCCTTTTCGTAGATAGTCTCTCAAATCTAAAAAGGCAGAAAGAAAAGTTCGAGAGAACCTCTTAGTCATGATTGACTAAGGTATTCCTTTTTTGTAAATATTTTATCCTGGCCCGAAAAAGGGGTAAACGTATACTGGGTAAACGAGATTTTGTTTACTTTAACATGTTAAAAACGACAAATACTTGGCAATATTTTCATTTTTCGAGAGTCAGAAAAGAGCTTAAAGATGACTCCAAGGGGGTGAATTTTTCATTTATTTTTACCAAGTCTGAAAAAGTAATAAACCATAACTCATTTCATGTCATTCGTCAAAATTTTAACCCTGTTTCCGCATAAGAATGAACCCATTATCTATTCTCAAGGAAAAAATAATTAAATATATGGGAAAAAACTCTAAAAGTGACTTGAACATTTATAAAAATCAGAAAAATAAAAACATTTTCACTTTTTATTTTCACAAGTCTTAGGAGAGGTTTTTTACCCAATTTACCTTGATCCTTTAGAAGCTGATTGAAAGCGATCTAGGAAGTTGATCGACGAACCATTGGTACCAGGTAAGAGCCATGCTCATTATCTCTGTTTTCATACATGTCTCACCGTTTTTTATGATGTATGGTGATTTTTGGGGAAAGATTTTCAAACTCTTTTTCGTAGTGGATCAGTGTGAGAATGCCCTATTGGGATCGCATTGATCTACCATTTTTTACATAAGCTACGCCTCGATTGGTGCAATTGTTTTTAAAATGGATGTGTTGATCACAGAGAGCAGAAAAACGCAATTTTTTTTCCAAAAATCTCAATCTAGACTTGATTTTGATGCACATATTTTTGACAAAATTATGTTTAAGTGATGTGACAAGGAGAAATAATTAAGCAACATGGTGATTGAATGGAGAGAAAGGGAACATGAAGATGTGGAAAAGGAAGCCATGAATTATCAATACTATCTTGATGCTTTGAGGAATTGCGGGCTCCTTAAATTCTTCTTAACGCCCGACCTAAGATCTCACCGAAGTTGCTACAATACCTAGTGAGTATTTGGGACATGGGACGAGAGAGTTTTATTATCAATGACCAAGAGTTGGAAATCGAGGTTTATGACATCTATTTCATCACTGGTCTATCACAAAGAGGGGAATGATCTCGCCTAGCATGGAGCTAGATCATGTGTGAGAGCATGGATATGCTCATAAGGAGGCAGTGTCGAGAGGCAGCCAAGTCTTCCAGTGGGAAGGTGGACATAACAAGCATAAACACCATGCCTCTCAAGGTAGTCTTGTACACCATAACATGTGTCGTTGGGGCACAAGCACCACACGAGGCTATGAAGGCTCAACTCCAATCAACCATTGATAGTATGGCACCCACAGTCTTTAACTAGGAAGAAGCAGTGTTGGGAAATATGAAGAAAAAACTTTCCAAATTAAAAAATGGTCATCTTAAGAAATTTGGGTACAGTTCAATCTTAGCAGTATTCTTTCTGGAATGAGTGTTGTTGTTCCAATTTCAGTGGGTAGAAGTGGTTGCACCCACACCACAAGATCCACACATGATTACATGGAGCGAGTTGATGCCTCATACAGGAGGCAGGCAACGCATGTCATACAAACCTACTTTCTTTATGTGGTTGAGGCGTCAACTCATTTTCATGGAGGACTAGTCATATTCTGGGACCGATTTCAGAGGTGACCCAGACCTTCCACTTCCAAAGGGTGAGCAGTGGGATGACATAGGTAAAACATGTATTTTTTAACTTTTTTCATGTTTATATTTTTTTGGTATATGTGTTCTGATGTTTAAAATTGTGTGTTGCATATGTCAGACTGCAAAGACCAGCTGGAATGTCCACTATAGCCATAATAGTGGCGAGGGAATTCGAGGCTACGCCATATGAGGAGGGAGAAGATGTTGAAGAGGATATTTCCCAAAAGCTAGATGATTTGACCACTAGGGTTCTGGAATATGCTCGTTTTCATGATATTCCCATCGCTACTAGAGGCATACTTTAGGGGTTTCAGATCGCATTCATCGATCACTGACTTGAGTCATTCAAGAAGTGACTTGCTACCATGAGCACCATACTGATTAGTTCAGTTTATCTTTAATTTTTGCAGTTGTAGTTTTTTTAGGACCTGCGATTCTCTTTATGTACCAGAACAAATATATTTTTAGATTATGATGTACCAAAATTTTGCAAACAATACCGACATATACATACATACATACATACATACATACATATATATATATATATATATATATATATATATATTTTTCCCGTTTAATACACGATGTAATAGGAATCAAGGTTCCCCGTGCCAAGTAATATCTAAAACATAATTAGCCAATGCATTTGTTAATGTATTCACGTGTCTTGGAATATGCTAATATGTAATGTAATCAAAATTTCCTTATAAGATCCGAACACGCAGATACATTCTCAAAATTTGAGGGTGTCTGACGGAATATTTCCCATTGAGTTGAAGATCAACAAGCTGTGAATCAAGGTTTACAACCAGTTCTATAATGCCAAGATTAATTTCTTATGACAAAAGTTCAATGACTGTACTGTACTCAGCAATATTGTTGGTTGTACGACCTAAACAAATACCTTGTAGATCAACTAACTTACCATTAGTTTCATAGATAACCCATGCCGCAGATGATAAGTGTCGAGTAATACGGCAGGCATCATCAGCGAAACCGACATAGCTAGTTAAAGACACCTGCAAATAAATTAAAAAAATTTAAGCAGGAAAATTGCTCACAAAAAGCACACTAAAACCAAACTGTACAAAAATGAAAACATACTAATGTAAAAAAGTAATTATACGAAAGAAATTACACATAATACTTCTTAATCTAAAGCCCATTTCGGGGCTTATCCAAAGGGTTTCCTTCGTAATCAATTAATCATAGGCCCCTTTTTTAAAAACACGTTTAACAATGTATGGCCCATGCCACATTGGTTCGAATTTCCCTGACCCCAGCTTATTATGAGCTTGGTAATACGGAAGAACCAAGTCTCCTTCAGACAAGGCACATGGAGAAACAATCTGATCAAAATGGGCTTTGACCCATTTCTTCTGAGCTTCAGTGAATACAGTAGTGAAGTGACGAGTTTCATCAAGACTTTCCAGATATAGAAGATGTTCCTCTTCTGGTGAGGTATTGGGGAGTAATTTGATAGCTAATTTGAGTGAAGGGATCTCACATTCAATCGATAGAGTTGCTTCTAGACCATGTAATAACTGAAAAGGAGTAAAGGTTGCTTCCCAAGTGGTGTCGCCAACTTTTTGGAAAGGTAAATCCTCTCTGTGGATAGAGGTGATCCCTCTAGCCCTAGAGTGGGTCTAGAAACAAGGGAAACACACTAACACCTACTTTCCTAGATCTTAAATGAAACATATATCGAAAGAGATTCCCTACCTTGATATGATGTTGCAATGTTGCTCTTCATTGAAGCTCCTTGATCTTTCGCTTTTCCAGGGCTTGGTCTCCACTGCTACCAACGTTCAATTACCTGTACAAGTGACCAAGAAACAACAAGAAGCATACAAATACAACATGCATATATATATATAACCTATCTAACTAATCAAGTAATCTCAGAATTCTTAATCATAAACATGAACAAGAATGGAAAATAAATATCAGTCATGCCATATTATAAATAGAAGAGGAGTTACAACTTGTGCCTTGATGTCGAAGCTCTCCTTCAGCGGGTCTGAATATGGGCATGTCTCCAAAGCACTCATTTTAAACTCAGCATGGGAAGGCTAAGGGATCAAATCTCTCCTTCAAATCTAATGTAAATATTCAAACCTCTCTCTGTCGTGCTCTATTCTATTCTAACTAGTAGAGGCATTGGAGGATGATGCATTTATAAAGATGGAGGAGGGGACATGGATCCAATTATGATGGGAAAATGGATTATCTTTTTGGAAGGTTACTCTTTTGTAGGAACAAGAGGCCCAAGGGAGGAATCTCGGCCATATCCTGACCAAAAAACATCCAACTCTCTCTCCTCAAATCTTCTACACCATGAAGCCTCGTTTCATTTTTTTAAAATATTTCAGAAGTGGATCAGCGTGGGTGTGATGTCCATACTAGCACCGATCGACATTACTCACAAGATTAGGATGGGTCATCGGCAATGGTGAGACACAGAGAGGTCGTGGTGCTCCAAAAATATGGGTTTTTAAGGAGACAATCTAGGATTGATCAACATATATTTTGTTCTGTATATTGTAAGGGATGAAATGACATATTTTCATGATGGAAAAGGGACACAGGGGTCACTTTTAGGGTGCTCCAGGATCGGGAACAGGGAGTATAGGGACAATGACAAAATGTTGTGTAAAAATTGTGGATTCCAGAAAAGGAAGCTACAGATGTGGGGATTCCTATGTGGATGCCTAAGAATTTTCTCATGGGGTCTTTGAATGTTGGCTTCATCTGGCCCGCTATCAAACCCATCCTACAAGGGCAAAATTTTCGTCGCGGGTTTTCTTCTTTGATAGAATCATGACGATTCAATTCTTTGTCATTTTGTTTCTTTCCATTGGGTGCTTGATGTTGTTGTTTACTATCATGGGAGTTTGAATTCAATAACAGACCAGACTCAGGGTTATTTTCCCATGTGTCAATTTGATATTTGAGGGAGGAGGATGAAAATAATCCCCTCTGATTTGTTGAATCTACCTAACCAAACCCACAAAAGAACACCTATCGGCATAAAAATTGCATACTATATTAGTTTATAAAACCTGCCAGAGTAGTTAAAAGGAAAAATTAGATTATCGTTAAATGACATATGGGAAAACAAATTTAACAACAAGTGCAGAGAAAATATGATTACAAACTAAAACAATTGTTAGAGAAAAACAGAGGTTGTAAGAAGATTATGATGTATATCAGATATCCCTCTAGGAAGATATATATGAATGGATCCATGGGAATTATATTTTTTTGATATTCCTAAACCTAATAAATGGGCAGAGAAGAGCTAGAAGTGAAAAAAATAATTTTTTGTGACGTAACATAAGTAAATAAAAAAATAAAATACAAAAAGTAAAAAATGATCAACAAATAACCATTGTATGTGCACTTTGAGCTGAGTTTAGAGCCCATTCTTCAAAGTAGATGACACTTGTGTCCATGGAAAAGGCTCTCTTTGAGAGGAGGTTTGATGTTAAATTTATCTCTTTGTGGATATGCATGAAGTTGATTTCCTGAAAGTGATTTTTTAGCTCCACAATTTTATTTTCCCAAGGAGATGGGTTTGAGAATTCTAGTTGAGATTTTCCTGCTAGCCAGTCTATAAGACATTTTTAATCTCCTAGAATTTGGATGGTTCTAATATTTTTCATGTTAGCAAGAAATATTAGAGCCCAACAAGCTATTATCTCAGCCTTTGTATTATTTCCCTTCCCTATGAAATTTTTGAATCGAATAGAGGATGTTCTAGACATCTTAATTATTCCCCCCCTCCACATCTCCCGTCTTATGCAACTCCATCAAAGAATATAATTGGACAACTTTGAAATAAATTTGGGAATGTGATCCTTCTTTGTATTTTTCTAATTTTCTTCAGGTTGTATTCCTTGAACAACGCCACAATCATGGAAGAGAGTTAGGGAATGTTGATGATAATTTTTTTGAAAATAATTATGTTTCTAAGGAGCTAGATTCCCCAAGATACAAATATAGGGAGAGGGTTCAGAATTATTGACTCCTCTGGCTAATTAAGAAGGGAATCATCCAAAGGAGGATAGTAGCAATTGATTTTTACGTTAAGGAACTGTAATGATGAATGTGAAATCTCCTTAGCAATCCTACAACAAACAAAAAGGTGATTCACTAATTCTTCTTGGTTTTTACAGAGACCACAAATGTTTGGACCAAAGAAACCTCTCTTTTGGAAATTTTCCCAGGTTTGTAATTTGTTATGCATAGTCACCCATAAAAAAAACACTTCAACTTATTGGGGATGTTCCAATTCCAAATATTTCTATTCCACCAACAAGTAGCTTGATCTACTGAAGAAAGGGCTATGGATTCATATGCAAGTTTTGCACTCACCCTTCTAGAAGAAGTGTTCCATCTATAAAATAGCTAATATTCATAGTATTATAGTATGGTACCATTGATATAAAGCTCCTTTATGAAGGAAAGGAATTCATTTCCCAAGGATCCCTCCAAACACAAATCGGTAGTAGTCAACAAACAATTCATTAAATAAGGCTCCTCTCTTTTGATGTTATTTAGAGAGAATAGAACTTTTGAATTTAAGATGTGAATAAGATTCAAAGATAATTTATATAGTGGGAACCTCCAATAAAAGGATCCTTACCAAGGATAACGTACAAACCATCCCCAACTTTCCATGCAAGCTAATTAAAAAGAAATGGAAAAGAGTCCATAAAGGCTTTCCAGACAATGGAGGCCCTTGTGGTAGGATTATTTGTTATTGATCTAAGCCAATCCACCACAAAATTATTTCTCGGGTATTTCATCTTTATTACATGGCTCCAAATCCCTTCATTGAACATATTTCTCTAGATATTTTTTCGAGACATTGCCTTAAGAAACTAGTACACGTTTTTAAAACCCACCCACCTATATTTTTTGGCTTGGTCAAGGATTCCCAACTAGCCAGGTGAAATCCTTCTTTGTTTTTTTTTCCAATACAAAGAAAACTAAACATTATTTATCTTATGATATTCAAAATATATTTAGGAATTCTCAATAGGGATAACTAGAATACAAGGATTTTTTCCAAGACGGATTTCACTAATATCATTCTGCCACCAAAAGAGAGACATTTATAACACCACATGCTTATATTCTTTTTCAAATTTCCTAATCATACACATGCAATCTTCTTTATCATACTCATTTGGCTTAAGGAAGAAGCTTAAATATTTAAGTCCATTTTCCATAGCCTCCACCTCGAAGGGCAAGAAATCCTTTATGGAGGAGAGGATGTCCAAACTTACACCATTTTGAATAAAATAGATTTTTTTTGCGTTGATATCCATCCCTGAGGCCTGAAAAAATAGGCTTATCGCCCTATGAAATGCCTATCATTTTGAAATCAAAATAGTATCGATCAGAAAAACACCATCCACAAAAAGGAGATGGGTGATGTATTGTTTAAGGGAGACTTTAATACCTTTGATGTTTCCTTTTTCTTTTCCTCCAGGAGAAGTAGGCTCATCTCTTCCATAACCAACAAGAATAAGAGGGGTGAAGAGGGAACCCTTGTCTAAGTCTTCTAGAGCTATGAAAGTTTCGAGAAGGGGATCTAGTAATAAAAACTGAGAAATTTTCAGTGAATAAGCATGCCATGATCCAATTGGTGAACTCCAAATCAAGTCCAATTTGCAATAGGACTAATCTAAGAAAGGTCCAATTCACTTTATACAAATCCTTGTTAAGTTCCATTTTGAGAACTAAAGCCTTCATATTTTTTATCTTGATGGAGTGGAGAACCTATTAAGCAATGCCAATATCATCATGAATTTGTCTATCTGTAAGGAAACCAAATTAATTGAGGCTTATTTTCTATGCTAAATTTTTCTTAATTATGTGTTGCAATCACCTTTGAGGGAATTTTATACACCAAGTTACAAAGAGAAATAGACATGTAGTTGAGAAAAGTATTAGCATTTGAACTTCTTGGAATTAGGGCTATGTAAGTGCCTTGCATATTAGAAGAAAATTTTCCCTTTCCTTTTGATTCCTCAGTCACTTTTCAGAGGCTAGGGCCCATGAGATCGAATAAATGAAGAAAGAGTTCAACAATCCAACCATTCAGGCTTGTAATTTTGTCCATTGAGAAATTCTTAAAGAACCCATTTGATTTCCTTAAAGGTGGTAGGGCTCCTTATCCTATCATAGTCCTTCAGGCTGAATAATCTATGATATCTCTAGATGAGTTGAAGCTGCAGGACAATATTTTTATGTCCAGGGTCTCTAAAAAAGGAATAAAAATGGGACACTTCTACTTATTTTAAATATTATTGACTTGAAACATATTTTTCATCCTCCACATCTGTGGCCCAAATAGAATTTATATTTCTTAAGTGGGTGGAATAGTTATGAAGGAATTTTGTATTTGTATCCCCTTATTTTATTCATGTTGCTCTACTCTTGGGCCTCCAAGACTCCTCCTCCAATCTCAAAATATGAAGTTTTCTAGCTTCTAAAGAGCCCATTCTATTGGATAACTCCACCAGTAAGTTTGATTTAATAAATTCCTGAGAGATTTGATCATATATTTTCTCTAGGGCACACAACCCATTTTTTATATCAAATTTCCCTTTTTTTCCCCATTCAACAATGACCTTCTTAAGTTCAAAAAACTTCCTAAATTATCCATTCATTGGAGAAATATCCATAAGGGTAACTGGGCCCAATTAAACTAGTCGAACCACCAGCCAAAATGGAAAAGAATCTATTTGGGACTCTGACCAGGTGGTTTCCCAAAAGTTGACGAGTTGATTTTTGGCCATCAACATGTTCAGAAGAATTTTTTTACATGAATAAATTATAACAAGTTCATAAGCATTTTTTTTATATGAATTCATTATAGCAAGTAACAATTACAACTAAGGGTATAATAATGAGGACATATTGGACCACCTATAAACATAAAATATAAGAATAATCAATGAGAGGTTACATACCAACCCCATAATATAAATGTCTTTATCTATTCGATTCAAGTTGTAATTAATCAACAACTCTTCTCTTGCAACAATTGATTTTGTGTCAATGTAAATACACGGTTTCCTTCACGTCCCTCAAATATGCAATTGGGTTACTTATTTTTTGTCTCAAGTTGTGTATTGTTTACAAACCTTGTAATATTCCATGATTTTGTTCGCCTTCCATAAATATATATATATATATATTCTCCTACATTTTTATTAGCGTCTCTTAGTTATATATAATTTTTAGCCAATATATATCTCTGCATACCTTGCATATATTGGACCAGCTACATTCAATATTTTTAATTGTAACAAGGTCTAACATACTCCATAAATTCAGTTAATTAGTCATAACAAACCTTTATTCTATTCATGGAAAAAAATCCCAAACCATACAGTGATGATGGAGAAATGTGATATATCCTCTAATTGAGACAAAAATTAGTGTTTACTTGAGGAAGGTCCTTGGGTACCCATCATTTCACTAGATGTTTGTACCTCAAGGGAACCTCGATGTCATCTATGCTCTCAACATCATAAGAACATGACCCCCATTCAACAAGAAAAAAATTCTATGCATATACAAATTTTTCTTTTGATCTCCTTACCTCTAGTTGAGGATCTCTATATGTGATATGTACTAGATATCTGACTTTCCTCCACTCTATATGAAATTCCCTCGCTCAATGGAGACAAACCTATCAAGCACCTATTTGGTTGTACCTACATTCCATCAAATAAGAGAAGTAGTTAGTGGATTTATGGATTGTAACATGACGATGTGCACATATGATCCCCCATTTTAACTAGATTTTAGTGCTCAGTATTTCATTACTTAGGGATTTAGTGTGAATGCGCAATTTTTTGCCTTAGGAAAATGAGAATGGTGGTCTTGGGAATCCAAATACCAATCAAGTAGATTTTTTTTTTTGTAAAATAAGGTAATATTTGAAGTTATTAATTAGTTATGAATTGAGAAATTTGGTGACTAAAGAGATCTAAATACAATTGATTAAGAAGAGTTGAGTAACTGAATAAAAAACAAGTAATCCTCAAATATAATAAATGGTTATGTAAATGGTATTTTTTTGTAGAAAGAGTTAGGAATATTTGAACCTATGGTTAGGTGTAAAATAAATCATCCTTCTACATTTGTAGGAAGATGATTTCTATATGAATCTCTCCATCTATTTAAATTATGATAGAAAACATTGTATTTTGAAGTTTTTATATTCCTATATGGGAGCAGGAATACCCCTCCCTTGATGTCTTGTTAGGATATAAATACTTCTTTTGGTTCTATAGGTGTTTTAGGTAACTCATCAATGGATTTGTTTTCTCAATAAACATGACTGAAAGTGGATTTGGAGAAATATGCCCTAGGCTACTATATTTAATTTATAAGATGATTCCCAAGAAGAAAATATGGTTTCTAAATCCTTCATTAATCCACTTGGACATTTCCGTAATATAATTTTGGATGTTGATTCCTTATTCCTCACCTTAGTAGTTATCCCTTGATTCTAGCAAGTGTGATTTGTGCCAAGGTTATAGCTCTCTTAGGATGATCTTGAGTGGGCATACTTGGAGTGGTGAAAGCATGCCCGTCTCTAAACCATACTTACCACTTTCCACTCATTACAAATATCTTCACATCCCAAGCTTCAGGACTAGTGTAACCTTGGATTGGTTTTCCCTTGAAGTATTCGTTGGCCCTTAAGCCATTTGGGTAAGGAGCCCCTGAGGAGGTTGATGCAAGAAAGAAAGAAATTTCAAAATCCATTATTTCCCCAAACTAAAAATAAAATCATCAAAAGGAAAAATAGGTCTAGGAAAACATTATATGAATCTTTGTACCTTATCATAGAGATCTCATTTTTCCCCAACAAATTATCCCTGAATTTAGCCTTCCCTAGACAATAATTTCCCTTAAAAAGGGTTGAGATTTATTATCTAGTTTGAGATATTTGGCTAGCCCTAGGTCTTAAACCCTAATTTCAGCCCTAGGACTTTTAGAAAGTCTCTTTCATTTTAGCTTTTGAAGAGATTGATTTTAATAGGGTTATTTTTAAGTTCATCCAGGAATCATCATTAATCACTTCCCTTCATTCTCTTTGAATTAATGGACCCCCTTGCATTGGGATTTGTTTGATTCAATTTCCATAGTCTCCTTTCTTAGGGATCATTAGGTCTTTATCAAGCATCCTTAATTTGCTTGACCTTGAGGAAATTTTTCTCGAACTCAAATTTCCATTAGTCTTATATGACTACTTACATGACTACTCAAATCATGCATAAGTACATCATACCTAGGAGATGATCCATTAAATAAGAAACACGTAGTGATTGTAAGTGAATATGCGAGTAGTGAGCACAGTTAAGAGGGCTCAAAATTGTTTCACTTAGAGACATTATATTTGTGAAAGGGTGTCTTTTCTAGGTGTCTCTAGCTACCTAGACATTCAACAACATTCTCATTCCGACTCATAACCTTTCTCTGGTCAACCTCACTATGAATTTCTTGACACCAGTTAGGTGTTTTTATATCGTGATTGATTGGTTTCTCTGAGAAGATAGGGTTATTTAGAAGTGTAAAAAAAACCACTCTCAAACTATCCTTATGCACAAAAAAAATTCAAACAGAAATGAAATCAAATCATAGCCTTGTTTTTTCAGAAAGTAAGAAAAACTAGAGTGTACTATGGTTTCCACTAGTGAAGGTGCAATAAACTAATTGTGCAAGGAGAAAAAACTGAGAGAAGAAAACCAAATACTAATTGTCACTCATATGCATTCAAAGTGTTCCTACATTGTACATGTCAATATAGATCACTATGGATTTATATAACTCACGGTGTGATGTATATGTAACTTAATTTTCATTCAACAAACCATTATGCAATGTACTATGCATGTAATGAATTACTTAGCATTAATGTGTTTCACCATGTGTGAAAAAGTTTACAATGAGTTTATGTGTTTATGTAAAGAGTTTTTGTGTATCAACATGATCTGGTTGTTCCTGGAAGAAACCACAATATAAATATTATTGTGGTTACAAGGAGCTGCTGTAATGGAATAGTGCTTCAAACATTCAAGTTCTCGACACTTCAACAACTTATAAAAGAAGTCCAATTCAACCTTAAACCATAGATCATATACAATGGTTTAAATTTACATGCAACAATTAAATATTTTGGTAAATAAAATTTCAATCATTCAAGTTAAAGTTGAAGCACACTGTAAGAATAAGAGTCATACAAGTCTATGTGCTTATGAAGTAATGTGTGCTAGTGACTTATGAGAAAACCAAGTTAATTCATGACCTCCAATATGTTCCCAATCAATTATACAAGTTCTCTATAAAAATTCTTAGAAAGTACAATATTGAATCTAGAAACAAAGGAAGATATATGACATGGAACATGAAGAGAGAGGATCGGGAGAGTGCCATGTTCCTTCTACGATGAGCATTAAAGAAAAATATTGCAAACAACCACAATTTTTAGTGAGGGTTTATACCATATGATCCAAGTCACCAAAGTTGTTGACATCCAAACCAATTAGCCAATACTAAACCACAAGATATGTATGATAATATTGAATCACAAGAAATATATGCTAATACCACAAAATTTCTGTTATTCAAATTTATTACTCGATCAAAATCTAACAAATATTAACATTGAATAAATATATTATGTTACAAATAAATACCTAATATGAACTAAAGCAATGATATATTGTCAAAAACCACAAAGAAGCAATCTAGAATTAAATACACTATCAATCCAAATGAACTACTCGACAATCAAAATGAAGTTTCCATTAACCAACAGGAGAGATTACAACAACTACACACTTATGCCCAAGCCATAACAAAGTTGTACTAATATTGTTAAGGAGTTAATACAAGACTTGTTTGTAGAGGTCTAAATTATCACACTATAGTAAGAGTAATACTCAAGTATGTGCTTATGGAGTAATGTGTGTTAATGACTGATGTGGAAACCAAGTTAATTCGTGACCTCAAATATGTGGCCAATAAATTATGCAAGTTCTCTATGAAAATTCTTAGAAAGGACAATATTGAAACTTAAATGAAGGAATATATATGAAATATAGCATGAAGAGTGAGGATGGTAAAAATTCCTTATTCCTTCTACGATGAACCTTAAAGAACAATATTGCAAACAACCACCGTTTTCAATGAGGTTTTATACCATTCAATCCACATCACCAAAGTTGTTGACATCCGAACCAATTACCCAATACTAAAGCACAAAATATTGAACCACAAGTTATGTATGCTAATACTAAATCCCAAGATATGTATACTAATACCATAAAATTTCTAGCATTCAAATTGATTACTCAAGCAAAATATAACAAATATTAACATTGTATAAATATATTATATTAAAAATAAATACACAATATCAACTAAACCAACGAGATTGTGTCAAAAACCACAAAGAAGAAAGCTATAATGAAATACACCAACAATCAATTTGACGTTTCCATTAACCAACATGATAGATTACAATACCTACACACTTATGCGAAAGCCATAACAAAGTTTTACTAATACTGATAAGGAGTTAATACAAGTATTGTTTGTAGAGGTCTAAATTATGATAACATAACCATGAATTTAGTCTTTGCAATGTTCAATACATTGTATATAAAGAGAAAAACATAGCTGAATGATAAGGTAGACCGCTCATAAATAAGTATTCATGCACATATTTTTAATTTTTAGGTAAAAACTCGATTAGAGCTCTGATATTTGTCCCTCATGGTTGGGTTCTAGATCATGGTATCCATAATTAGTGATACCTTCCTAGTTTTATCGAAATAATTGAGTTTAACCCTTCGCAGGAGGGATGACGACAATCTAAAACTTTCCAAGTTGACTAGTCTGACCTTGTGCTCCATGTGACCATTCCCCATACACAAGCGCTGACCATGGATTTTTAAATGTTGTAATATACAAAAAAAGGTAATATTTATTCATTAACAAACGTTTTTGTGGATAAATCTTACTATATTACAACCAAAACAATGTTGACCAATACATTCATGATCGAGAAACACTTATGACAAGAGTGCTTGAGTTATTATGAGATCAATCATAGATTGATTTGTTTGTGTTAAAGCCTTACATTGGAGATGTGTGCTATTAAAACCATGAAAAATAAAGTCAAGCTAAGTCATACCAAATAAATCACAATTTTTCTTCAAGTCAAACATCCTCCCAAACCACACACCAAAAAATCAAGATATCTTTCACACATCAATGAGAGGGAAATAATCAAAGTTTGGAAAAAGTTTAGTGTCGACCTGTGATCAGAGGCTCAATATTTTAGCTCAAAAATGAAAGTTCTCATAATTGAATGAAACCAGAATGAAAATGACCGTCTCATCGCAAGGAATCCAATGCAACTCGTTTTGTTGAAAACCAAGTTCATATGAAGGAGTTATGGTTTGCTGATCCCCGTTCAAAACAAGCAAATTTTGATTAAGAATTGCAGAACATGTACATGCTCATGACATGGAAGCCCAGTCAGCATTCATGGAATCTTCTTCAGTTTTATTCCAATGGGACTGTGACAAGTGTCACTGCAGGATTCGCCAGTTTAGTTTCTGAAGGTAAAATTTGTCTAATGACCTCCTAAGGTTGAATGTGGGTTGATGATTTCAATGTACTGGAAATTATTAATTTTAACTAATTAAGGTTGGAATTAATGTATATATATATGTGTGTGTGTGTGTGTTATTTATATTTCAAACATTAATTATTTTTTAATTTCCACAAATCACATTTTTAAAATCTGCATATACAATGTAATGGTGACAAACCTTATGCATTGGAGAGTATTAAAGTTCAAATCTTATTTTATTACAAAGGTCAGCGTATTAAATGTGGATCGTAATGTTCCAAGGTTCAAAAGGCATGTATTAATGTGTGTTGGCATTTTAATAAGGTTTGAACATTGCCATTTTCAAAGGGTTTACATTATTGTATATCTGATGGCATATGGTGCAAAATACTATTACGAGGGGCGGGGTTGGGGCTCGACCCCATGACCTCCCCCTCTCCACGACACGCCTCCACCATTGGGCCATGGGCCCGTGTCATTGAAAATCTGTTCTCCTACCTTTTATTTGAACACGCAATTTCTCCAATGGCAGCAACGGAGGGGGCCAACCTATCTCCATGTGAACCAAGCGCGCAACCAAATGGAGGGCTCCGACCTTAAAACACGCTTAGCACTAAAAAAAAAATTAATTATCTTTAATCCATAGTTAAAATGTTAATTAACCTACATTTAATCTGGCGGCAGAGTTGGCGGAGTCTACCAATTGTGGCGGAACTCCAAATTTAGTGGAGCTAACTGGAGTTCTTTCCAGATTTGGAGGAGAAATTGGGGGAAAGTTTGTTTTTGGCCTTAACTGAGTCAATTTTTGACCAAATTGAGCTAAAAAAGAGTCATTATTGGCTAATTGGCATGGTATGAACAAATTGGAAAAGGTTGCAAAGTCAGAGGAGCTCATATACAGAGGTTTTTTTTGCCTTGAATAATTTTGAAGCCCAGGGCCACCAAGGGGGAAGGCCATGCCTAGAGCATCTGGTAACCAAATTGATTAAATAAATAGTCATTTCTGATAGATTTAGAAATTTTTAACTCATTGGAATAGGTTCGAAGAGAATTTAATGCATGTAAATATCATTTTGAGCACAATTGAGCTAATACAGAGGCCCAAGCTATGAAGCTAGACCAAGGAGATGTAGCCTAGGAGGGGTGAAATCCTCATAAAAGCTCTGTTTTAATGGATTGGTTGTTATGGTTTGATGTTATTTATGTTTTTGTTGTTCATACATTTAAATTCATGCTTTATGCTTCCAAATACACTCATAAAATTCAGTTTTAATTACCTCTTTGACACACATAAGTAACAAGGGAACCCGTACATCAAGCATAAGATCAGTAAATAAGTTTTATATCTAAAAAAATAACATTCAAATTTAGATCAAGTTGGTATCAGAGCATAAGGTTGAAAGACAAAGTTATTTGCTTGATAATTGTTTGAATATTCGTGCAAGTTTAATGGTTGCAAATTTGTGATACTGACAAGGTTAAAGTTACAGAAAGGTGAAGGGAAATTGTTGGTTGCAAGTCCTGATATTAGGAATAGAAGAAGGAGAGCTAATAGAGAATCATCTTCACCCAAAATTCCACTCATAGCTGCACTTGAAGAACCTCAAGTTTTGTCTCAAGAAGCTGAGATTGAAGAGGTGCAAGTTGTACAAGAAGCTGAGTTGATTGAAGAAGTACAAGCATCAAAAGTTGAGCTTGAATCCATAGCCATCATGTCAAGTGTTGGAGAGACTCAAGGACATTAAGAAGAGGAATATGTCAAGAGAGACGTCAAAGACATAAAGAGGCTGGTTAAAGTTATGTTTGATGTATTTACTGTTGGGATGGTAGGACAAGGTTCTAAGCCTCCATATGGAGAAGGAACTTCAAATGGTAAGAAGTGTAGAAATTTGAATAACTGAGATATTATTCACCGAGATTCTCCTGATCACACACTATTTTAGCTTCATGCATAATACAGAATCTCTTCTACAATTGATCATCACATGCGGAAATAAAATCAATTGCATGCATACATTAAAACCACAAACAATCACACATATGAACACGATATTTAATGGGAAAGCTTAAAGCTGAAAACCCCAACTATCTGTATATTATATGTCATGGAGATCATGTAACAATCATAGTACAAAATCTCCTCACAAGCTCTCATGCACACCCTCAATTGCTACACACTATCAAGCTAGATCTAGCAAAACATATGCTCCAATCTTTTGCCACTTGATAGCCAGCCTCTATTGCGTAATTAATGCTATGGGATGGCTTCATTAAATAGATAAACCACCTGGCTTGAACTACGCAATCCTCATGGGCTACTCCACCTATCTGTGTGTTGCAAATAGCAACAGTATAGTCACAACTGATAGTTAACCTGCTCTTTCACCTATTCTTGCACTGGTCTCCACTGAAACTGTCCATGCACTGAAGTTAAATGATGCATTATTTAGTTGATTTATGAGTTTATAATTAGTGAATTAATTAATAATTAATTCACACCACTCTCACTAATTGTATCAATTAGTTAAACTGAATACAAATAGCTCAACTATGTTTAGATTATTTAAACTGAATACAACTCCACTAACTTCCTCAATCAACTCCACCAAACTCTATCACATGAGTTCTAACTGAAGTATCCATGCAATAGGTCCACTTAACCCTCAGGAATAGCGTAATTCCTTCTGTCGGCTCCTATGCCACATCTGTGCACTTAACTGAAGTGCTCCAAGAGAATAAGATAATGTTTAGAGTCTAAATATTGTTAAGAGCTAATAATATTCGACATATCTATTTTTAGACTGGCAATCTAAAAATAGATTCCGCCCAATATGTCTAAAAATAGAAGTCCATCTATTTTTTCCGACTTGACCAACCATCCACAAATAACATCCTGCAACTCATAGAACATGATCCATATGTCTAAAAATAGACTTTGCGACAAAACTAGCCTGCAGGCCCACTTAGTGAAGGCGACTCCTTTCCACTAAGCTCATCATCTTGTTTCAATCTCAACAAGAAGGATGAAGAGAAGAGTTCAAACGGAAGTGGAGGAAACCCACCTCCATCACCACCATCTTCTTCATCCTCATCATCTCCATCAGCATCATCTTCCACTTCCACCACAAATACCACTCACACTCACTCAAAAGCCACAAAAGGAAAAAATCCATTACTTAAATTGGACATTAAGTTTGAACTACCCATGTACAATGGTGAGGTAAATGCAGAGAGGCTTGAAAATTGGATATGTAAATTGGAGGTGTATTGCAAACTTCAGAACCTTCATGAGGATGACATAAATATCCAGTTGGCTTCATTAAGGATAAAAGGAGCAACACTAGTTTGGTGGGAAGCAAAGTCTCAAGAGGAAATGTGAATCCATGATAAGATATCCATTTCTTGGGTTGAGTTTATTTCTTCCATTAAAAGACAATTTTATCCTTTAGCCTATATGCAAAAAGTTATTATGAGTTGGAAAATTTTTAATAAACTCAAGGGTCAAACAGTTCAAGAATATAGCTAGGAGTTTAGGAAAAGAGCTCTGTTGTTAGGAATAAATTTGACTTCCCAAGATACACTCTTGAAATAAATTGGGGGCTTACATTCATATTTGCAACATACTATCCTTATGTTTAACCCAAGAAATTTAGACGAAGTTTGTGTACAAGCCACACACTTAGAGGCAAGAGGGAAACAAAACATGGATGAGAAAAGTGAAAGTGAGGGTAAAGGAAAATGAGAGTTTTATGGAAGGGGAAAAAGAAATAGCTTTGTAAAAAGAGAGAAGGAAAAACTCATATGAAAAAACTATTCAAAGACTGGCCATGATGAATACCAATGTTGGAAACTTCATCCAGAATTGAAACCAAACAAACTGAAAGCCAAACAGAAAGGTAAAACTGTTGCTATAGCTGAACATGAATTAACGTCAGATTCAGGAGATGAGACAAAGATTACATCCATGGGTTTGAAAGGTAAACATGTTTCAATCACTAGTTCTTCAAATTGTTCAAATGATAATCATGATGAAGATACAAGAATATAACTTTTCCATATTAGAGTTGTCTCTAAACATACCAAGATTGATACAGTTTTTGATAGTGGGTCACAAGCTAACTTGATTTCCGAATAATTGGTTAAGCAACTAGGCCTTGAAACTATTAGACATCCAAGACCATATCCTTTGGGTTTGATATGCAAGAATGCAAAATTGCAAGTTGCAAGGAAGTTCTCACTAAGATTCGCCATTAACTCAAACTTTCTTGATGAAGTTGAGCTTGATGCGTTGTCGCTTTAGATACCAGATATTGTATTGGGAAGTCCTTATCTGTATGATAGGAAAGCAGTATTTCATCGCCATGAGAAAAAGTATCACTTGTTTAAGGATGGTATTGAGTACATAATTAGAGTGCATAAGAAGAAGATAGTTTTGTCTCTTATACATGCAAGTGAAATGAAGAGGATAGTGAATGCAAGTCAGAATTTGACATTGTTGATGATAAAAAAAAAAAAAAAATCTATTGAATGACACTTTCAAAAAATATGCTTATGCTTGTAATGAGTTGTTTTAGGATGTTAATAGGTTTCCTCTGAAAGAAGATGAACAAGATGTAAAACATTTGCAGCAGTCAACATCAATGTTGAGTAGTGTTGGAAACAAGATGTCGGTGCAAGAGAGTGCAAAGGTCAAAGAGAAAGCGACAAAGCAGCTTGGAAAAGAAGGCATGGGTTCCACATATGCTGGTTTATGGTTTCCAAAAGGTACATGGAAATGGTGAAGATACTTGGTCAAGATTCGATGCAAGTACAAAGTGAGATCAGCTAAAAATCACCATGGTGACAGTGTGCAAGGTGAGAAAGTTTTAAAGTTTACTTTGATTGTTCACCAAGGTAGGAACAATATGGTTTCTGCAAGAATAGATTTGTTGTTCTGCAAATTCAGAAATATTACATCATGACGGTGTCAATGACAACAAGAGAAGGTCGCGAGAATCAAGGAAAAAGTTGGTTTTTTTTGTGAAAAGATCCAAATGATGAAATTGGGAAAATTTCAATGGATAGAGACTGGAAGGGTGAGGGAACAGTAGCCTCATCCACATAATCAATAATCAAAGAGCTTTTGGGGTCCAAAAGGCTTCTTGTGGGGAGGAATGATTAGAGGCTCAGTATTTTAGCTCAAAAATTAAAGTGCTCATAATTTAATGAAACTAGAATGACATTGACCAGCCCATTGCAAGGAATCCAATGAAACTCGTTTCGTTGAAAACTGAGTTCGGATGAAGGAGTTATGGTTTGTTGATTGTCATTTAGAACAAACAAATTTTTATTACAAAATTGAAGAACAGGTACAGGTTGATGACATGGTAGCCTAGTCATCATTCAGGGAATATTCTTCAGTTTTAGTCCAATGGGACTGTGACAAGTGTCATTGCGGGATTCGCCAGTTTGGTTTGTGAAGGTAAAATTTGTCCAATGACCTCCTAAGGTTGAATGTGGGTTCATGATTTGAATGTGCTAGAAATTATTATTTTTAACTAATTAAGGTTGGAATATATATATATATATATATATATCAAACATTAATTAGTTTTTAATTTCCACAGATCACATTTTTAAAATCTGCATATACAATGTAATGGTGACAAAACTTATGCATTGGCAAGTATTAAAGTTCAAATCTTATTTTATTACAAAGGTCAACGTATTAAATGTGGAGCGTAATGTTCCAAGGTTCTAAAGGCATGTATTAAAGTGTGTTGGCATTTTAATAAGGTTTGAACAATGCCATTTTCAAAGGGTTTACATTATTGTATATCCGATGGCGTATGGTGCAAAATACTTTTATGAGGGACAGGGTCAGGGCTTTACCCCATGACCTCCCCCTCTCCACGACGCACCTCCACTGTAGGACCATGGGCCCATCTCTTTGATGAGATATGCTCCTACCTTGTATTTGAATGCGTAGTTTCTCCAGTGGTGGGAACGGAGGGACCCAGCCTGCGGGCCAACACTCTTCCATGTGACCCAAGCGCGTAACCAAACTGAGGGCTCTGAACTTAAAACACGCTTAGCGCTAAACACGAATTTAATTATCGTTAATCCACAATTACAATATTAATTAACTTGCGGTTAATACGGAGGCAGATTTGGCGGAGTCCACCAATTGCAGTGGAACTCCAAATTTAGTGGTGCTAACTAGAGTTATTTCCATATTTGGAGGAGAAATTGGGGGAAAGTTTGTTTTTGGCCATAACTGAGTCAATTTTCAACCAAATTAAGCTTAGAAAGAGTCATTCTCGGCTAATTGGCATGGTATGAACACATTGGAACAAGTTGCAAAGGCAAAGGAGCTCATCTACAGAGGTTTTTTTTGCCTTGAATAATTTTGAAGCCTAGGGCCACCAAGAGGGAAGACCATGCCTAGAGCATTTGGTAACCAAATTGAGTAAATAAATAGTCATTTCTGATATATTTCAACATTTTAAACTCATTGAAATAGGTTCCAAGAGCATTTGATGCATGTAAACAACATTTTGAGCACAATTGAGCTAATACAGAGGCCCAACCTATGAAGCTAGACCAAGGAGATGTAGCCCAGGAGGGGTGAACTCCTTCATCAAAATGCTATTTTAATAGATTAGTTTTTATGGTTTGTTGTTATTTATGTTGTTGTTGTTCAACCATTTAAATTCATGCTTTATGCTTCAAAATACACTCATAAAATTCAGTTTTAATTACCTCTTTGACACACATAAGCAACAAGGGAACCTGTACATCAATCATAAGATCAGTAAATAAGTTTTATATCTGAAAATGAAATTAGCACAACAAAACTAACATTCAAATTTAAATCAATCCGCCTTCTATTTTTCAGCTAGGCTCATTAGCAAAGTTTGAAAATTTCTTGATTTTTCAAAAAAAATGCCAAAATTACAAGCAAAGTGTTAATAAAGGCCCATAATTTGATTTTTTTGGGTCCTTTTTCTAATTTTATTTTTTATTGGAAGCCATAATTGAAAATATTGAGCTTCTAAAGTAAAAGTCGATGTTCTTCTTCATATTTTCTTCTTTATCCTTTTACTTAGAGCCTTAACACTACCATTAATAATTGTAGGATGTTTAAGTGTGCTTCTAATTTTATGTCATGACATTGTATGATGTGTATCCTAAAGCTCGAATATTATCTGATATGGATCTCTTGGGTTTTGTAAAATTTATAAGAGGTTAGATTGAGATTGTAGCGATGTTTAACAAAATTTCACTCCTGATGTAAGTTAGAGTATTTAGTGTCCTAGTGTTGATATATGATATGGCTAATATTAATCAAGCGAAAATTGAAATATTATTGCATATTCAAGTTCAATATCATTAGGAAGGGGAATCATGCACACCCTTAACAAAATTGCATTGATTTTACGGTTTAAGAGAATAATGCCATATAACAATGAATGCATCTTAGTATTTTAAATTGTTTTTCTATAAATGGCTTATGTTAGACACAAACTTCTAAACTCAAATGATATTTGGTTGTGGTATTGATGGTGATTCTAGATAAGTTAGATACTAAAACTGAAATACTTAAAGTCAATCAAGATATTTGTAGCCAGAGTGGCCAATTAACTAAATGGATGAAATTTTAAAGACTCCAATGATTATGTTCTTTAATAGAATAATTTTTATACCAATATTAATGGCACACATTGATATGAATTGTTTTATACTGTCTGATTGAATACTCTGTGCACGCTTAGCCATCCAAATTCCCAATATGGATGAACTAGGAACTTAATTTTTTTTTAGCAAATATTGATTTCTTTTTGTTAAAGCTTTACACTGGTGGTGTGCGTTATTAAAACCATGAAAAATGATTTACATAAGGTAAAAGTGAAGGAAGTGAAATTAATTCATACCAAAAATATCACAATGTTTGTTCAAGTAAAAAATCCTCTTAAATCACACACCAAAAAACCAAGAAATGTTTCACACATCAATGAGATGGAAGTAAAAACAGTTTCTAAAGTTTTTCATGTTGGTATGCTTTCTATTTTCATCTAGGATCATTATCAACTAAAGGGTAGAAGATGATCCCTTTCTTCCTCATATTCCATTGTCATGTATTATCTTAATTTCTATCATTTACTTGTCGATTATGTTCATTCATTGTGCCTACTATGATTATTACGGGAACTCATTCATGAGTTTGAAGCGAGTAGCTTGGAATTGGTAAGTTATGTTACAACTCGAGCCATGACTCATACCATTTTCAATTGTGACTAAAGTACAATTGTTCCATAGTTGTATTCTATTGTGATTTACGTAGGATAATATTCATCACACTAGAGAAAAGTGAAAGAAAAATAAAATCTAATATTCTATTAGACTACATAAAACTAAGTATGTTATTCTGCATAAACCTAACTATGTGATTGTACAAAAAACGAGGCATCTTATACATCCTTTGTGTCAAGTATCTCTGGCCCTCTACGTGTGTCTCTACTAGAGGAGAAATCAAAGCTAAATCAAGTTTTAATGGTTTTACAGTGCTATGGTAAATCAGGTTGGGTATGTTTGAAAATTTTTTGACATGGTTTTTAATAGACAAAACTTTAAAATGGTTTCATTTGTTTAGCCAAAGAATTTCCAAAAGGAATTTCCATCTTCAACCAACAAATTTATTTGGTCAACTTCAACCAATTATTTTTCCCCTGAGATTCGTCAAATTTTTAACCTCAAGGTACTAATTCAACGAACCATATGAGATAGGTGGGGATAGAAATTTGAATCCCTTACTATCACTTTTTTCAGGAACCAAACAAACTGGAATATTTACACATAAACTAGGGTTTTTACGATGCTCACAGAGGGAGAAAAAATAACATTTTTACCATGCACATGAAGGGTAAAAAAAAATATTTTCACCATGGTTCTCATCTTGCTTCGATGGAATTCCTCTGTCTTCTCCTTCCTCTCATTCCTTTGAATTCTTTTTACTATGCAAGGTTTGATTCAACCATCATTATTTCCCACATAACATTAATAAAGGAAGGGGTTCATAAGCATACGGGGTTCACAGTCAAGGTTCATAAGCATATGGGGTTCATAAGCATAAGGGGTTCACAGTCAATTGCGAAGGAGGGAGTTGAATCACTAGCTAGGGGTTTCGTGGGGTTCTTGCAAGGGTTCAGTGTGATTTTGGCTCCCGCCCATGGGTTAATACATACATACATACATACATATATATATATATATATATATATATATATTGGTGTGTGTGTGTGTGCAGATAGTTATTGGGAATTATTTTCATAAGAGTGGAGTCATCAGTCAATTTTAGGGAAAATTTCAGAAAACACAGGGTGAGAAGAGAGATAGATAAAAGAAAGAGATGAAGAACACTAGATTCAGTAGGATTTATATATGATTGTATTAATATATGGAAATAACGTAATTAGGGAATTTTTTTTAGGTGTCAACAAAAATCAAGTGATCACAACAAGTTAGCGAAGGAAAAATAATAAGATATGTTTGATTAGCCACAATTCCTTTGATGATATAATAAACCCAAGTGTTGTAGATGAATTAAAGATAAAAAGGAAAGAACTCACCTTGATGAGGCATGATGTAGTTGTTGAAGGCTCTTGGTCTAAGGATGAGAGTCTCTTGTGTAGGGGATATTGAGATATATTTGAACCTATCAACATCAAATTAAGGGGCTTTAATGACAGTTACTCGACCAATTGTAGTTGATGTTATAAACCTGAATGAACTTATCTTGTTTCAAGAATAATATATTATCTACTGAACAAGGCCAACCATGTGAAGGTGGAAGCTCATATTGCCCCTCCACTACTCACATCACTCTCAATTCCCCAATACCCAAATTTATCTACTATAAATTTTTTGAAAGCAACATAGTAAGAATCAATCATAACTACAAACTAAGAAAACAAAATTAAGGTAAATGAAAGAGCATAAATCAACTGAAAACATATAAACACATACCTCGTACATTTCAACATTTAAATATCATTAATCCAATTTTTCTTCCAAGTCAACATCTGTATCATCCAGTTTATAATTGATGTTGAAGTAATTGGCCATATCAACATCATCATCAATGTCATCGTTTCCAATCACATCATTTTTTATATCATCATGAGGAACATTTTCTTCTACGTTTGGTTCGAATTCTTAAAGTTATTCATCTAACAGTACATTTTCGATGTCATATTCATCGAGAATATTCTCTCGATTAATATCTTCATGAATTTCTTCAACATGTTTGTCTGACACATTAACTAATTTCTCCTCTACATCATCTTCTTCTTCAATATCATCTTCTTCCGCTACATTATACTTTACTAGCCTTCCTCTTGGATCATATCAAACAACATATGACCAACCCACTCTACATAGAACCTCTAAGTAAAATAACTATGCACATTGGCTTCGAAGAACATAAGGTTCTAATCTTGGCTCAATATTCCTTGTATTAACCACGATAAATCCATTAGCATGCTCAATAATGATTCTATCGTGATCATGTTCACTCAATCGTAGCATGTACCATTTGACATCCAACATAACTATTTTGAAGGATTGAAAGTCACACTCAAGCATATCTTCCAAATACCCATAGTATTTATTTTTCATAGACTTTTGGATGTCTGTCACTTCTAGAGGAAACATTAGTAACTTGAAATACTACAGTAATCCAACTATCAAAAGTTTTCATATTTTCATCCAACATTTTGATGTGAAATTTGCAGCCATTGCACCAAATAACATTGTAATTTTTCAACTTCAAGAATTCAAGGACATAAAAAATGCATTGGGAATTGATAAACATATTTATACCTAGAAATTGTGCAAATAAAGAAGAATAAAAAATCATGCCATATATATCAATATAATATTAAAAAAAACTAAATAGTATGGGTGGATATGCTTTCCTATTTATCTTTTAAACCATTTTCTAAATCAATTTCCCTCTCTGTAAAATTGGTATCTCTTTCACCGGCATCATTCAACTTCTTTAACCAATGTAGCCACACAATGCCATGATAAGTTACCATCATTAGATTGTTCACATCGTTCAATCCATACATTCATCCAATCAAGATTGTTTGCAATGTATAAATGTATTTCATCACACTATTGTCCATCTATATTAAAATAAACAATTTACATATAATTAGTTTCCATGGCATACCTTCATAATAATTGATTATTCAAGAAGCCTAAAAATTAAATAAGTATGATGTACATAAAAACAAAAAGGTTGTTTAACTTCTTTGACCAATGTAACCACACCATGCCATGATAAGTTACCATCATTAGATTGTTCACATCGCTCAATCCATACATTCATACAATCAAGATTGTTTTCAATGTATAAATGTATTGCATCACACTCCCATCCATCGATATTAAAATAAAAAAATTCACATATAATTAGTTTCCATGTCATACCTTCATAATAATTGATTATGAAAGAAGACTAAAAATTAAATAAGTACAATGTACATAAAAACAAAAGTATAATGTGTTATAAATCTCCACCATCTACTTACATGTCACTTTCTTCATTCTACCTTTCCCTAATAGATGTTTTTGTTCAAATTTGTTCATTGAGCTCACATCCCAAATGTGATCCACATTAATAAATGTAGTGACTTTAGGAATATATTAGGTAATATAAACCATGGTTTGATATACCATATATCCCTTCACCATTAAACCCTAAGGATGTTGTCTTTGTCTAACCAAATTCATCAATGATTTTAAGTGTCTCTCAACCATCCACATTGACCTTGTGTGTATAGGTCCACACTTTTCAATCTCCTCAACCAGGTGTATGAGGTAGTGTTCTTGTGCATTGAACAATGTTGGAGGTAGATTATTTTTCATTTCACAGATTAAACGATGAATTTTTCTCCTCCAATACTTTATTTCTTCTTTATCAATTTCTTTACATGACAACCATCTATAATTGATGAAGAAAATCATGGGTTTCAATATCAATATATATATATATATATATATATATATATATATATATATATATATATATATATATATATATATATATATATATATATATATATATATATATATATATATATATATAAGTACATTACAAGTAAAACACATGTAGTCAAATAAAAGTTTCATGAAAAATTGAAAAAATTAATTATACTTTGCATATATATTGCCACTTACCTCATGTATTTTTCAAGCTAATATATAACTTGTTTAACATTGTTGTCAAAGTTGTTATGAAACCAACTCACAAAATAGAAGAAAATATAGATCAATGACTTAGAAATCATCCTCTTCGAGGGGGAAACCTCATTTACATTACATAAATGAACAAATTTCTATATATAGGAGTCTATGGGGTCACAATATAATCCTAGCCTACCTAACAATAATAATGTAAAGGCACAACAATAACAATAGTATGATTTTATCGGACACAATAATAACAATACAGGGACTACAGGGGTACAAAAATAACAATAAGGGGGCTACACTAACAACAATAGGGACTACACTAGTAATATAGGGACCTAACATGCCCCTCTCCTTCAAAAAAGTGGTGTACTCAATGCTTGAGTAGATATGGATTCTTCTGTATAAAATTATCATCTTCCCATGTGGAATCTTCAGTAGGTAAGTTCTTCCACTTTATGAGATACTTTGAAATTGATCGATTTTGTAGCTGTTGAGTTCTTGCTTCCGTGACTGCTTCATGTTCTAATATGATTTTTCCTTCCTCATCAAGTTCTAGCAATATTGTTTGAACTGGAAAAATGGAAAATTGGATGCACTAGGGAAGATGCAGGAAGCTCCAATTTGTATGCCATATTCAAATATTTTGGAACACCTTGTAAGGACCATAGTACTTTGAAGATAATTTATTATCCTTCCTAGCTTGCTTGGTAGAAATTTGTTTGTATGGTTGTAGCTGTAAAAATACCCAGTCGCCTACATCAAAACATCTCTCATTGTGATGTTAATCTTCTTGTTGTTTCATTCGATTCTGTGCCAAATTTAGGTTATCCTTTAAGAGTTGGAGAACTTCTTGTTGATGCTCGATGTGATCTTCCACTACTTGAACCTTGGAATTTTATTTTAAATGTGATGTGATGGACGGTGGATGATAATCCATAAAGTGCCATAAATGGGGTCATTTTTGTTGTAGTGTTGAAGGAAATGTTATACCACCATTCAGTCAGAGGTAACCACTTGACCCATTGTGTTTGTTTATCAGATACAAAGCAATGAAGATATCCTTCCAAACATTTTTTCACTATCTCTGTTTTCCCATCAGATTGAGGATGATAAGGTGAGCTATGAGCTAGTTGAGCACCCAAACAAGAAAATAATTCAGTCCAAACATTTCCAATGAAAATGGGATTTTTGTTGCTTACAATAATCTTTTGGTTTCCATGTATTTTTTGAATTGTTTCCATAAATGCAGTAGCAACTGTACTCACTTTAAATGGATGAGATAATGCACAAAAGTGTGCATACTTGGTAAGTTTATCAACTATCAACATGATGACACTCTTTCCTTTAGACTTAGGTAGACCTTTGATAAAATCCATGAAACCTCCTCTCAACATTGACTTGGAATGGATAAAGGTTGTGGTAGACCTGGGGTCTTAATCATCTCAAATTGATTTTGCTAGAAAACCAAATATTCTACTAAAAACTTTTGAATGTCATATTTAAGGCCATCCCAGAAAAAATATTTCTTCACGCTGTGGTAAGTTTTTAAAAATCTCGAGTGTCCTCCTAATGAAGAGGTGTGCAATTCCAAAAGAATATTTTGTTTTAGTTGGGAATTCTTACAAAGATATAAGTGATCTTTGTACCATAAGGAATCATTTTCCAACTAAATGTATCAGATGTATTGGGATCTTGTTGCAACTTTTGAATGAGTTTCCAAACTTCTCGTCATTCTTTTGTTCCTCCCTTGCTTCGGTTATCCAATCTGGTTGGATAATAGAAATGGCGCAAAGCAATGCTTCCACATCCTCATCCTTTCTTGAGAGTGCATCCACAACAACATTTAGCTTCCCTTTTTTGTAGATGATATCAAAGTCATAACCCAACATATTCGTGACCCATTTTTACTGCTCTTCTAAAGATAGTATTTTCTCCAAAAAGTATTTAAGACTATCATGATCAATTTTTATCTTCAAGTGTCTTCCCATTAGGTAAGGTCGCTATTTATTTATTACATGTATTATTGCCAACATTTCCTTCTCATAAATATCTTTCTGTAAATACTTTCCTTTGATTGGATGACTTACAAAAGCAATGGGTCTTCCTTCTGGCATTAAAACACCACCAATTCCATTTCCTGAGGCATCACATTCCATAATAAATGTTTTTGTGAAGTGATGCATAGCTAAGACCGGTGCTTGGAACATTGCCTCTTTATGATGTTCAAAGGCCTTAGTTGCTTCCACAGTCCATGAAAATGCATATTTCTTAAATAATGTTGTTAGAGGTGTTGCTATTCTCCCATAATTCTTAACAAACTTACAATAATACTCTATCAACCTTAGAAATCCTTGCAACTGCATTATGGTTGTGGGGACTTTCCATTCCTTAATGGCTTTAATTTTGTTAAAGTCTACCTTAACACCTTCCTAAGATACAATATGACCCAGATATTCCACCTCTTGTACTCCAAAGAAACATATGGAGGTTTTTTTTATAAAAGTATTTCTCCTCCAATATTTTGAGCACCCGGTCAACATGTTGAACATGATCCTTCCAAGACCTATTGTAGATTAGGATATCATCAAAATATACTAACACAAATTTTCTAAGGAAGGGTTTGAAAATGGATTCATCAACCCTTGAAATGTAGAAGGTGCATTGGTGAGGCCAAAAGGCGTGACTAAAAATTCATAATGACCCTCATGAGTTCTAAATTTTGTTTTTGGAATGTCTTGAGTCCTCATTCTAATTTGATGATATCCTAAACGAAGATCTAACTTGGTGAAATAAATTGCTCCATGTAATTCATCCAATAATTCATCAATCACATGAATGGAAATTTATCTTTAATAGTGAGCTTATTGAGCTCCCTATAATTCATATACATGCACCATGATCCATCCTTATTATGCACTAATACCATTGGAGGAGAGAAATAACTTTGACTAGGTTGAATTACACCAGCCTCTAGCATTTCTGCAATCATACGTTCAATATCACTTTTTTTAGCATAAGGATATCTATAAGGCATGAGGTTTGGAGGAAAAATTTTTGGAATCAAATGAATAGCATGATCATGATCATGAATAGGTGGGAGTCTCAAGAACCTTGAAATTATTGTCTAATAATTTTTGGAGATCTGGAGTTATAGATGATTTTTAAGTTTCAACCTCTAGTGAGCATAATTGTGCAATTAAACCTCATTGTTATTTCTTCAGAAGCTTTTTCATTACATTAGAGCTGATTATCTTTCCCATTTTCCCTGCGATACCCCATAATTCAACTTCCTTTCCTTTCGAAAAAAAATTCAAGAAAATTTCCTGAAAATTAAAAGCTATCATCCCCAAAGATTGTAACCATTGTACTCCTAGTACAACATCAGCACCACCCATTGGAATGGAGAGCATTGGACTATTCAATACATATTCCCCCATGGTTATCTTGATATTATGGCACTTTCCAGAGAAATTTATAGTTCCTCCATTTTCAACCATCACTTGACACTATGGTGCCAGGTATAGTAAGAAATTTAATTCCTTGGATACCTTACAATCAATAAAATTATGTGTACTAACCGAATCAATTAACACTATTATATTTTTCTTCTTGATATGTCCTTCTATCTTGAGAGTTTGAGGAGTGGTAATTCCTGGAAATGCATTACATGATATGGTCATATTGATTTATTCTTCCTCTAGTATTGGTTCCTAATGTATATCCTCTTCTTTTGAAGTTTCTTGTTCCTTTTCTTCCTCATTTTCACAATATATGTAAAATAATTTCTTCTCATCACACTTATGACCTTTAGTGTATTTGTTATCACAAATATAGAAAATTCCTTTTTCTCTTTTTTCTTCCAATTGTTGTGGTGTCATCCTTGTATGTTGTGGAAATCTGAGAGTAACAACATTTTCATATTTATAGTTGTGAGTGGTAGGCTTCTTTGTTACCATAATTTTTCTTTCAATTTTTCTTGCCAACCTGAATGCCTTCTCCAATGAATCAGGTTCCCAAAGGCAAACCTCATGTTGGATGTTATCCTTTAAAGTCCCTATGAAGAAATCAATCATGTGCTCCTCTGGAATATAATTTACCCTTGTATTAATTTTTTAGAAGTCCTCAATGTGCTCCACCATTGAACCCTTTTGTTTGAGATTTATCAATTGGCTAAAGAAGGTGTTGCTCTTTTTATCCTCATAATGTGATTTCATTTCCTCTGTAAAAATTGAACAAGTGATGATTTGTTATGAGATCAAAGTCATCGATACCATACAAATGTATTGGGTTCTAAATATAAAGTTCCAACGCATACCTTCTGGTGTTTTTCACATTCTATAGATCAAAGTATTGCTCGGTCTATAGTATCCATGTTACGGGATCCTTGCCATCAAACTTCCTCATATCGATCTTTGGAATATGGTGGGTCTTCAATCCAAAATTAGAGTCTATGAAATCATGATTTACATTTATTTTGTTCTCGTCATGAGTTTCCTCTACTACCTTTTCACCATTAGGAAGCTTTTCTTGTAGCAACTTTTCCAAACCTTCCATGTCTTTCTTCATATCTTCCATGTTGCCTTTTATACCATCAATCTTAACTTCCATGCCATTCTTCAAACCATCCATCTTAGATTCCATGCCATCCATTTTAGCTTCCATTTCATTTTTGGTTACTTTTTGCGAGAGCGACATTTGTTGTACGTGGTGTCATAATTTTGATATATCATGTTTCACTTCTTCCTCTTCATGCATCATAGTAGAATTTTTTGAGGGATAAATGGGTGTGGAATTATTTTTTGGGAGGCATTATAGAACCCAAAACTGATATATATGCTTCAATATGTCCTTGGAATGACTTCAAATTGATTTTTCAAACAAAAGTTATGCAATTTAAAAAAAAAAAAAAAAAAGGATACACACATTTTTGTTGCTTTGGAGAAGCTCGATATTCGGAACCCGATGTATCTATGTGATTTCAGATCCCCAATATTTGATCTTTGGTCTTGTAGTATCCCTCTGAGTCTTATTTCCAATTCCAAAATTCAGTCCTGATTTGGATTCATCAAGAGAAAGTTATGCCCAATCTCCCACAATGACCTAATTATGGACTCGTTCAGTAGAGCGAACTTGTACAGTGTTCCACGTGTCACTATTTCTTCCTTCAACTTTGAAATTGATATACAAGAAACGTAAGTCCATGTAATTTCACCCACATTTTATAGAATTCCAATTTGATGTTTGAAATGAAAGTTATGACGATTTTCCCTCGGCCACCTGTTTGAGATGAAATTCTTGTTAATTTTGGGAAACTAGGTCCAAGCTCCATGTGCATTGCTCATATGATGATGATGATATTTTTTTTGGATTCCTCTTTCGGAGAGGTGAAATATTGATCTAAATATCATCTTGTTTGGATGAGCAGAACTTATAAGTGCAATATTTTGATTTTATTTTCCACACATGTGCAATTTTTCGAGGTCTGCCTAAATTGTAATGTAAGATCACAAGCCCAAAAAATGTGTCACACACCCTCATTGATGGATATAAATTGGAGAGACTTGATGCTCATTTTCTCATCATCTCATAACACACATTCCTCATGATCTAATTGGTTTGTACATCCTAGAAGAGGCTTCTCTCTCTCTCCCACGTCTGAATTTGGATGCCAAAAATATGGATGATGCTAGAAATGGATGTCGGAAATATCGATTCTAGAAATATGGATGTCAGAAATCTGGACGTTGGAAATATGGATGATGCCATTAATGGATGTCGAAAATCTAGATGTTGGAAATCCTTTTGTTGACTCGCGTTGACTGTTTTGGGAGTTGTCTCATGAGGTGTGTGTGACACTGAAAGAAGGTTGATCTTATATGTGTTTAACTGAACCTCCAGGAGGTTGGAAGATCTGGTTTGACCAGCCAAAGCATTTTTTGGCTAGGGCATCCTGTTTTCTGTTGTAAAAAACATTTATCTCTGTCTTTGCTGGACAAGAATAATTGTAAATTCTGATTTATTATATTGTCTTATCTTCTGTCGATCTATTATTATGTTCTATCAGCATTTACTTTCAATGATTATGTGATTGATAATATGAATCAAGCCTATAAGAAAAAATTGATTAAATTTATTTAAGCATAGAACATACCATGGTTATCTAAATTTAAAATGGTATCAGAGCTAAGGTGAAGATAAAGCCCAAGCTAGTGTGAAAAGAAATCACCGAAGAAGTTGTACTATCAATGACCATTGGCCTCCACATACAAGGGTTTTAAGAGTGATGATAAGTTGTCTGATAAGTCTAACTATCATGCTTGGAAGATGTATTTGGATTTGGTATTGGAAGGTCAATAAGTCATGGACTATGTGCAGCTAAGATAAATGAGCCTCCATCAAATGCACCGGCTGCCACAAAGACAAAGTATAAAAAAGGGGGAGTCAAGGTGAAGATGATCATCATGGATTATATTAATAAGAACTTGGTTGCTTACATATCCGAGCTGGGTACATCTAAAGAGATGTATGATAAGTTGGTTAGCATGTTCAGGGCTAGCAATGTTAATCAAGTTATTTTCTTCAATAACAAGTTGAAGAATATCAAGAAGGGAATAGAAGAATCCATTCAATCCTATTTTATGAGGCTCATAGAAATTAGGAATGATCTCTTAGCTATTGGAGAAGAAGTAGTTGATCGAGAGCTCGTTCTCATTGCTCTTGGAGGACTCCCCTGTGATTGGTATGTATTAAATACTACTATTCTTAATAATAATGTGATTCCTGATTTTGATGAATTGTTGATTAGATGCACTCAAGAGGAGACAAGAATGATGAAGAGAGACCATCCCTCAAATGGGAATGGAGGTGACCCTACTGCCTTTACCGCTTATGCAAAGAAGATGAAGGCTCCCTTTGATCGAAGTGGAAATGGTAAAACTTTCAAGAGGTCAAGGAATTCCAGGTGTGATGAAACCAATGTTGTTGATAATAAGAAAAATGAATATATTCTTATATCTTCCCTCTCTGTTGCATCTCCTCCTGACACCCTGGATGTTTGGTTGATTGATAATGGTGCTTCAAGGCACCTCATTGGATATAAAAAAGCCATTTCTGATTTGTGAGAAGGATACTAATTTGGAGATTATCCTTGGAGAAAATTTCACCTATCCCGTGAAAGGGACAGGGACATTGACCCTTCAACTAACTCAAGGTCAAGTCCTCTGCTTGCAAGATGTGTTGTACGTACCCAATTTGAAGAAGAATCTAGTTTCCATTTCGGCAATGGAAGAAAAAGGATTCAAGGTGGAATTCATTGATGGAAAGGTATGTATTTGGAAGAATAAATTCAATGAAGCTCTTGCTATTGGTTTTAGATTTGATACGCTCTATCAGGTTAGTGGAAGTCCGTTAGGGGCCATGACATGTGACACAACTCTTCAAACCGAGCTATGGCACCCGAGGTTTGCACACATTCATTACAAAGTCCTTCCTGAAGCAAGGAAGGTGGTGACAAGGATGTCTGAGTTCAAAGGTGATCATGAAGGTGTTTATCAAGGTTGTGCCGAAGGAAAGGATACAAGGGGACCATTCCACTCAAGTGTCAAGAAGACATCTGATATTTCGCAATTGGTACATTCTGATCTATCTGGTATGATGCCCATAACATCCTTGGGAGGATGCTTGTATTATATCACTTTTATAGCTGGATTATCCCACAAGACTTGGATATACTTCTTGAAAAAGAAGGATGAAGAATTCAAGTGGTTTCGTACCTTCAAGACCTTGGTGGAAAATCAAACAGGGAAGAAGATCAAGATTTTGAGGACCAATAATGGCACCGAGTATGAGTTGAATGAATTCAATGAATTTTTCAAGGAAGTCGGCATTAAGAGGGAGACCACTACACTGTATACTCCCGAGAAAAATGGTGTTGCTGAAAAAAGAGAATAGAACCATTGTGAAAGCTTCTCGTGTCATGCTTTATGACCAAGTTCTTCCGAAGTTTCTATGGGGAGAAGCTGCCAACACTATTATGTACGTTCAAAATAGATGCCCACATTCTGCATTAGACTCCAAAAATCTCGAAGCAGTCTTATCTGGTAAGAATCTTGATGTCTCTCATTTTATATTTTTTGGAAGTCTTGTTTATTTTCATGTGCCAAAGGAAAAGAGAAGCAAGTTGGATGCTTCTAGGAATACAGGAATGTTTGTGGGCTATAGTGAAACTTCGAAGACATATAGAATCTATGTGCCCAGTCAAATAAAAGTGGAGATATGCCACGATGTCACCTTCGATGAAGATGTTGCCCTCAGTAAAGTCAAGGATCTTCCTAGCTCAAAGGAAGACAAAGAAGAATAAGAAGAAGTAGGGAAGTGGAAGAATCGAAGGATGAACCGATGCCTGATGTTGAATTTCTGATGAATCCTATTGATCCACCTCCTTCAAATAAAAGGAGACACTCATGTCTTAGAGACACTCTCCAAGATGTCGAGAGACATATTTCTCTGAGAGGAACATTCCGTGAAAGCAAGAAGTCAAATAGGTACGAAGGGTACCCAGCAGCCATGAGCACTATTGTACAATCTGATCCTAGAACATTTGAAGAAGCCATAAAGCATCAAGTTTGGAAGGATTCTATGCACGAAGAATATGAGTCTATTATGAAGAATGATGTCTGGGATGTGGTCCCAAGACCAAAGTAAAAATATGTTGTCACCTCGAAATGGCTCTACAAGATCAAGCATGGAGCCGATGGAAATGTTGAAAATTACAAGGCAAGATTTGTTGCCTAAGGCTTCTCTCAAAAGGAAGGTATAGATCATGACAATATATTTGCACCTATTTCCCGCTACACCACCATATGATCGATCATTTCCCTTGCTGCAACGTAAGGAGGGAATCTCCATTAGATGGATGTGAAGACTGCTTTCTTACATGGTTCAATCAAGGAAGAGGCTTATGTGGAGCAACCTCTGGGGTTTGGAGTTCAAGATAGAGACACATATGTATGCAGGTTGAATAAATCCCTCTATGGGTTGAAGCAAATCCCCAGGGCTTGGTATGAGAGGATTGATAGCTACTTGATGAAGTTTAGCTTCACTCGAAGTGATGTTGATCCAAACCTTTATTTTAAGGTTGATAAATATAGGCCTCTCATTCTAGTTCTCTATGTGGAAAATCTCTTCTTGACAGGTGTTGACCCTCTTACTCATCAATGTAAGAGGGATATAGTTTATGAGTTCAAGATGAAGGACCTAGGACTAATGCACTATTTCCTAGGATTGGAGGTCTAGCAAAAGCCAGGTGATATTTTCCTTTCTCAAGGAAAATGGGCGGAAACGTGAAGCTGGGTTACACTTTTGTGAGAATCGGGGGTTGAAATTTTTTTTCGGAAATAGTTCGGCCGAACTAATTTCTATAAAATAATCACCCGCAAAGTTATTCGGGTTACCGGTTTCATTATTCTGCGGCTGTTCGCGCGTTTTCGCTGTTGCTGCCTGCTCGTCCCCGTTGCTGTTCGTGCATTTTCGCTGTTGCTGCCTGCTCGTCCTCGCTGTTGTTCGCGCGTTTTCATCGGGTATGAGTTCTGCCTCCCTGCCTAAGGTTGTATATAGTATATTAGTTGCCACTGTTATGATTAGAACAAAATGCCATCACAATGATGCAACTATGATATCACTGATACCAGCTTGTTGGGTACATTTTCCTGTTTTTTTGGGTACATTTTAATGCGCGTTCTTTCATATATACGTTTCACTTTTCCACATTCTAAGTAGTTATTTCTGAACCCGCATATATAGGTTTCACCTTTTCCATTGTAACAAGTTGTTTCACATTGATTGAAAGAGGTTCTCCCCTTAGCACCAACCCATTACCTAAAGAAACCACCAGTTGTGTCATTCCCATGTTTGTTGTCGTGGGGGAGGACCGCCAGATTGAACCTTCTCATTTGAGGATTCCAGACCATGAGGTAGAGGTTGCAACAACAGGGGGAATTCACTAGATTGCTGATAGGAGAGCCAAGAGTTTATACATTTGAACAATTAGTTCTATCATCCAACATGCTCAGGAAGGTTTGATTCTAAGTTACCTGTTCTAGTTGAAGTACGGGAACAGGGGATAGGAAGAGACCTTATAGTCCTCCAGTTCATTCATAGGAGGGTCTGACACTACTACATTTGGCGGAAATTCCGACACTTGGTTCCGACGCTTTTGACCAAATGTCGGAAATTTCCCCAAATTTTTTCCATCCCGCCCGAAACCGTCGCTATACCGACGTTTATAGAAAAGTGTCGCAATAACGACACTTAGAAAAGTGTCACAATTGCGACGTTTGGAGGAAGACGTCGCAATTGCAACACTATGGCCCAAAGCGTCGCTATTGAGATGACTCTAATCGTCGCAAGTGCGACACAATGTCTAGGTGTCGCCATTGCGACGTTTAGGTACCCGTCGCAATAGCGACGCTTTTTCCGCCGTCGGTATAACGACACTTATATGTGCGCCACATAAAAATATGAAACTTATATGTGCGCTACATAAAAATTCGAAGCTTATATGCGCGCTACATAAAAATGATTTTATTGTTTCGTATCCGTCGCAATAGCTACATTAATGTCTGATATGACGCGCGCATTCGCCCTCCGCTCTTGCAGAACAACATTTGCCCTCAGCTCTTGCAGAACAGAATTTTCCCTCAAAGATTCACGCCGCCCTTGCGGCACAAACATTTTCCCCGCATTCGCCCTCAGCTCTTGCAGAACAGCATTCGCCCTCAGCTCTTGAAAAAATGGTAAGTTCTTACTGCAGGCCCTTCCTCCTATAGTAGGGTTGACTCTATTTGGGTTTTTTGGTCAATTCCATTGGATTGTGTTAGGATGTATGGTTCTCTCTAGATGTCAAGAATCAAGATTCAATACCCTCTATTATCTTCATCACCCAATACAAGATTTAAATTTTTCCCAAAGAAACGCTTATTAATTTGGCATCCATTATTTCTCCCTTCTTTAAAAACCCTACATTTAAATGAAAACAAGCATTGCATTTCAACTACAAAAATCTATTAGTGTTCAAATGTACATGTGTGCTACATTAACATCCGATATCACACGCGCATTTGCCCTCGCACCCGCCCTCATCTCTTGCACGCATTCGCCGCATTAGCCCGCCCCGTGCACGAAAGATTCGCCCTCGCATTCGCCCCGAGCTCTCGGGCAGTAACAAGACGGCCCCGGATTCGCCTCGCCTCTTTCATAACATTCACCCCCGTACCTCCCCGCCCTCTTAACAGCATTTGCCCTCGCATCTCTCCCCTCGCCGCCTCTCGCCCAAGTGCATAAAAGATTCGCCCCCTCGCACCCTCGGCTCTTGCAAAATGGTAAGTTCTTACTGCAGGCCCTTCCTCCTATAGTAGGGTTGACTCTATTTGGGTTTTTTTGGTCAATTCCATTGGATTGTGTTAGGCTGTGGGGTTCTCTCTAGATGTCAAGAATCAAGATTCAATACCCTCTATTATCTTCATCACCCAATACAAGATTTAAATTTTTCCCAAAGAAACGCTTATTAATTTGGCAGCCATTATTTCTCCCTGCATTAAAAAACCTACATTTAAATGAAAACAAGCATTACATTTCAACTACAAAAATCTATTAGTGTTCAAATGTACATGTGTGCATCACTTGTGTGGGGTATTCCTTTTCCACTTTCACATTATCCAAGAATGTGTGCAGTATAGTTCATATTTTTTGTGATTTAGATTGTCTTGAAAAAGGAAAGGTAAATTATTTCCCATGGAAAAAGAAGGTTTTCCCTTTTTTATAGGTTGTTTGGACTTACGTGGAAAAATTTATGGTATGCCTTTCATATTATGTAGTTTAAATTTGAATTAACAGATTATTCTACATGAAAATATAATTACCTATGTGATGTCCTTCATCACTAATTAAAATTATGGGGTTTCAATTTCCTAGACTCTAACTCATCTGATGCTAAATTCTAGGTTCTCATTGGTGGATCACTCTTCCATTGATTTCCTTTCCCTTTGGATCTTGTCATACTTTAAAAGTCATCAATGATACATATATTATTTCAGGTATCCCAAAAGGCTTTATAGTAGAACATATTGTGAAGTTTTTTTTGACACTTGAGGATTCTTTTTAGAACTGCAACGCGGTCTATGCTATCGAGTTATATATCAAGCAACTTGTCCTTAATAACCACACTATGAGGTAGGTTCAACCAGTTTGAACTTGTTGGGACATAACATATGAAGTTGTGTGATGAGTCCATATCACAGGTCTATTATGGTGACAAAATTGAAGACACGTAATGATAGTTATTATGTTAACATTACTAGAAATATTTTCGAAATTATCCATGCTATCAAGATGTCAAAATTCCAGGCATTAGGTGTCAATACTCGTAGCTAATAGATAATAATAATAATATAAAAAAATCACAAATTTATTCTTGAAATATGATTGTTACACATTGGTAACCAAGTTCATGAGTTACTATCACCCAAAGACTGCAAAACAAACTTAAAATATAAATTAAACCAACATGAGAATCAACTAAGGGTTTCTCGACAAAATCATGCCATAACCTGGCATTTTGAAACCCAAATTTGAATCCATCATAAGTAATACAATGCAAACTCAGATGGATTTTCAATGCATGTTTGCATGCTACACTTATTCTCTGTCTAGATATCATTTTTTAAATGGAACCATTAGTCAAGCCCACGGTCCTTTTTATGTGAAAAATTTCAATACAGTGAGATCTTTTTTGCTCCACCACCTCCATAAACCTAGTGTTACACACGGTCTTTCCCCCCACCTGGGGTCTGAATTCCTCGCCCCTCGCTCACGGGTCTTGGGACTACAGGGACGTTTCCTCCCGCGCCCCCCGCACACCCCTTTCACCGCCCCTCACACCCCTTCCGCCCCCCTCACGTCCCCTCACCACCCCTTTTAGTTTATGGTTTCGTGTTAAAAGTTGATGTGACACTTAGCATATTTGAGAATCCAAGTGATTCTGATTCGGATGGTGACATGGTTGATCTTGATATATTCATGCAGAAGTTGGATGCAGAGACTAGTGGGGCATTAACTTGAGCATTTATGCTCATTTATCAGTATGATGATATCATTTGATATTCATATGTTATGTTTTATGTTTTATGTTTCAGACATAAATTATTTGCGTTTAAGTTTTATGTTTCAGACTTGAGTTGTAAACTTCAGTTTAAACTCTATTTTGAATCTTGATATAATATGTCATATGATATCTTAAACTTTATTTTCATTGTACATTTTTAGTAGTTACATTAATGATTATATAGTTACAAACTTACAAACTTACATGCATGATTGTATGATGTCTGTTTTAACTTTTAACTTTTAAATTTGTTTCAATTATATGATTCATCATTCATCGATTTGTAATTTTATCATTTATGATTTATCTTTCATGATGCAAGTGTATGATGAATGTATACACATTCCTTGCAAAAATATAGTTACATTTTAAATATTAAATCTTATAATTTTTATGACCCCGACGTCCCCCCACGTTTCCTGAAAATTGGTAGGGAGCTTTTGCATAGGCCGCTCCCGCGCTCCCTCGTCCCCTCGCTCCCACCTCCAGGGGACTTGGTGGAACATTGCCATAAACATGTGCAAACATATATCATGATCTTGGAATTCCATTACATATGTATGTGCCAATGTTCCATAATCATGCCCCATCATCAATTTAAGAAATTTCCATTGAATATCAAATTATGGAGGGGGAGAACTTTTTGCTGCAACATTTGGCTCAAAATCAGGGACCATCTCCGTATGAGGTGAATGAGAACTATAGATATTTGAAGAAGTAGATTAGTGCCTTTTCCTATGGCCATGGAGTCATATACAGTCATCCATCACAAAAATTTGTCTTTGTTCATTCTCACCTTGAAAGTTGCAAAAATTCATGCCCTAATTGAAACGACACTAAATTTGAAAGAGATAATAAAAATGCAAGCTAGAAGTGCCCTATTAATACAAAGGGAAAACCTTCCTACCTACCCTAACTGAGATAAATTTTGATTGAATAGGAAACATGATATTTCCTATGGAGTTAATCCAACAACTTGTTAAATGTATAGGACTAAATCATGCATTTGATTTCCAGGGAAACATGCGCATGAAGAGAAAAAGTGCAGAATTAATGGAAAATCCATACATGCCACTTATAAAAACTACACCAAAAGGTCAAAAAATACTTAAGGCCTTAACTTAATTTGAATCCAAAAATGACAAAACAGGATTAGTGAAAACACGAGAGTGGTGTGGGTGAACAACATAAATAAAAAGTGAAGATACCTTTCCCAAGATGCCTTTGTCACCGTTGTATGAAAACATGTTTTCCTTTCCCTTTATATATGCAAGTGAATGCATTATAGGTATGGTGTTTTCCCAGAATAGGAGAAGCCTACTTAAATATATCATTTGTGGATTGAATGTTTGGGTGCCTTAATGTGAAATGACATGTTTCCAGGACTGAATTCAATGCAAGGCATATTTGAAACTCTAACTCTGTCTTCCGGTGTCTTATTAGAAATTATTTCAGGTTTCATTTTGTGTTTTCAAGTTAGATATTGTTTTCAAGTTTTTACATTTATAATTTTATTGCAATGTGGCAGACTGATCAGAGCAGTGCAGGAACAACCCCGAGACGGGATGATCGCGGAAAGAGGCCAGCGGAAGAACATGTAAAGTGCCAGCATTGCTCTATCTTCAGGTATTTTAGTTATTTACACAATTGAAATAATATTAATTTTGTTCAAATATGCAGACACCTAGCCATGGTACGCCTGATGATTCCCTCTTTGAGGAAGAGCTTTCTTCATCCCTATCTCCGGTGTTCTTGTTGCAAAAAAAGGCACGAGATGCAAGGTCGGAATTTAATACTTTGATAGACGCGCCTCAAACACCTGAAACAGAAGAGAGGATACAACATCTTATGAGGTAGCTAGAAATATATCAGGTAATAATAAAAAGTCAAAAGGATATTTTTTTTGTTCTGCATGAGATGAATTGTGATAGTTTGATTTTTAATTTTTACATTGACTAAACTAACAAAAATTTCTTTTGTATGTAGCGTTTTCTGGCACTTGTTGAACTCGGTGTTGGTGGTAGTGGGACACAAGGGCAAGAGATTGCCCAACAACCCTCTCGTACACCTTCTGCTCTTTTAGGTGCCAGCCAAGAAACACACCCTGCCCAAGCAGACACCCAGCCAACCGCTGAACGTGTTGGCAATGATGAGGCTGATATGGCCAACTACATTATTGCGTTTCCTGGAGCTACACGTGTCAGCTCCACAGGGACCATTAATGACACGTTGTTGGTGAACGATGAAGGTGTCCCTATAAAGCATGTACAACTCCCAAGTAAATTTTAATATTTTAACTATTTCATGTACTTTATCTAAAACATATTTATCATGATTTTTATTTTTAAATTAATGATAATATCTTCTTCTTTTTTTGGTTTTATTATGTGTAGGAAACAATGAGTTCTACAGGATTTTGGAGAGCCATGCGTTGGTAATTTTTGGCCCAACCATACGTACAGGGTGGAATTCCCAGAATTCCAACCTGAAAAAAGAACTTTTAGATTATCTAGAAGCCCTTTTGGGGTCGGCACATTTGACAGAAAAGCGGTGGCTCAGGTAGCCGGCAAATATTTGAAATATACCAGGGACACCTATAGGACGCAATTGCAATTTAACCCTAGATATGAGCGTCCTCTCGCAGTTTCAGAGAGTGAGTGGAGAGCACTCATCCATGACGGAGAAGAGAAAAGGGCAAAGAAAGAAGGAAAAATGCCAACTGGACCCGCAAGGTAAATTACAACTTTAATTCAATAGCTTTAATTTTCTTTATGTCTAAAATAAAAGTGTGCTACGTCATATCTGACTTCAATCTTTTTATGCTAGGTTGCCTGACACCTCAAAGGCAACCAAAGCTAGGATAGAGAAAAAGGGCCATCACAAGCTCGGCCAGGGTGGCTACTTGAAATTAGCTGCAAGAATTGTAATTAAGTAGCTAAACATCTTATAATTAATTGTATCGCCTTCCAAAGTTTTTGTAATCCTATCGGATATGATTAAAAATACACAATCATATATAATGTAGGGTGATGACTTCGGAACAATAACTACAGAGGAAGATAAAAATATCGCTTTCCGTTTTGGCTATCAAGCTGTAGTTGAACGTCGCAGAAGCTTGGGGCAGGTCCCAATATCTACAATGCCTGATAAGGTAAAACATTAACCTTTCAATATTTTTTTTTTCGTCCATAAATTTAATGTCTAACAACTTTGTTTAAATCAGGGGAGCAACACTACCGATGAGGAAAATAACCCAGTTTTAGAGCCAGATGTAGATGATCCTCACGTGCAACCTGATCATTGTAGTGGGGACCAGGCCGACAATGCTACTATCAGTGAGGGCCGTGGCGGTAATTAATTTCCACTTATAATTTTTTCTAATTATACCTTGATGGTTGTCCTTATAACGTTTTTTGTTTAAATGACAGAGAATGTTTCCCTTGAGAATCTTACCACCAGAGAGGAAGACAGGGCAACAGTCCCAACGGCGACAACTGGTGCACCAGGTAAATAATCTCATTGCAATTTTTTTTATTAATATTACCGAACTAGTTCAATGATATTTAAAAACTGACAATTAAAATTTAATATTATCTGTTTTTATAGGCGATGCCCCATCACTGGATGAGACCAGACATCGTGACTACGCAACTAGGTCAGCGGCGACAACTGGTGCACCAGGTAAATAATCTCATTGCAATTTTTTTTATTAATATTACCGAACTAGTTCAATGATATTTAAAAACTGACAATTAAAATTTAATATTATCTGTTTTTGTAGGCGATGCCCCGTCACTGGATGAGACCAGACATCGTGACTACACAACTAGGTCAGCAGCGACAACTGGTGCACCAGGTAAATAATCTCATTGCAATTTTTTTTATTAATATTATCGAACTAGTTCAATGATATTTAAAAACTGACAATTAAAATTTAATATTATATGTTTTTGTAGGCGATGCCCCGTCACTGGATGAGACCAGACATCGTGACTACGCAACTAGGTCAGCAGTGTGGGTCGAAAGGCACGAAACAGGAGCAGAGCACGATGATATTGATGATGTAATTAGGAGCTTTAGAAATAGGAAGAAGAAAAAGAAAATTTGATAATGTAAAATATTGTATTATTATAAGACAAACATTACCATACTTGGAACGTTTTTTGCATTATATAAAAAACTCATTTATCATACTATTTTTTATGTCAAGCATTAATTGCAATGTTTCCTTGCGTACTTTTTGTTGAATTGTTTTTTTATTAGTTATTGAATATTTTTTTTTATGCTCATGAAAGTAAAAAATGAAATATAGATTGGGTATTGGGGAATTGAGAGTGATGTGAGGGGGGGGGAGGGGCCATAAGAGCTTCCACCTTCACGTGGTTGGCCCTGTTTAGTAGGGAATAATTTATTGGAGCGATTTAATCTTGGAGCAAACCTCCCTTGATCCAGCGTAGCAACAAAAAAGTCACTGTTGACTTAGTTGCTACTCTTTCAGATCGTGGGAGGCTTGTTCCAAGTTCATGCAACTCCAATAAATTGTTCTTGAAACGAAGAGGAGCTTATTCAGGTATGTTTTGACATTTTCAACATATGTTCTAACATTATCATAAGAATGCATCCTAGAGTAAAAAATACTACATCAATTACTTGTATTTATTGTATAGATAATGATGGATTTTGATTGACTTGGCAGTGCAGGTACAAATCCTCTTGCATCATGAGCAATACAACTTGTCAACCAGAGTCATGTCCAGGATATTTTTTCTTGTGAGCTTGACCAAGTTCGTAATGTCACATTTTGTAAGTTCCTTTACAATTCATAATTCAATATTAAGCTTGTTCATGATTATTATCTAGGTTTTTTGTATGTGTTTTTTCATCTATTTGATTGTAAGCAACTATGCATGTTTCCTGTTGTTCACTATGATTTCTCCCATTACCACTCCCAGGATGAATCCAACTTTATTGTTACATAGGTTACTTTATTGTTACTATGATTTCTCCACTTACGATTTCATAGGTTACATCATGTCAAGTTGCCAATATCAGGTTGGTGATGAGCTTTAGTTCTCCAGATTTGGGGCTTTTCTGATATTTTCTCCCTCATGTCATTCCTGCATCACCTCGTTGTTTAAGCATGCCAATTTTCTACCACTTGTACCAATTGGCACATGTCAATCTCTGAGTGGTGCCACATTTCACCTATTTTCAGTGAGAGTTTAAGGTTTCTCTAACATAGCTTCAGAAATCCGATTCAGTGCCTGCTTGAATATTGTCACATAATACTCATGGTTTGGATTGATGAGCATGTTATGAATGGTTGGTTGATTCATAAGAACCACCCATATAGTCATCTTGAGATATTTCAGAAGGTTTCTCGGGTTTCCTTTTTCACCGTTTCTAGTGGGTGGGATGGTGTGGGGTGATCCATCAATACTGGTGCTCTTGTAGTAGGGAATTTGTTTTTGGGGATATAAAGGAGAATTTGATGTAGATATCCCATTGAATGCATTCATAGATGGGCATGAGAGGTCAAGAATTTAAATTAAAAATATGCAACCTCTAGCATGGCAACCTGAAGGCCGCGAGAGACACTGGTTAAAGATTGTTTTGTGCTGGCCTTAATATAGTTGTGATTTCTTTCTATTATCTTAATGCAAATATATAGTCCAGTCTCATTAAAATGAGGATTGTGGTTGTATTTCTCTTTGGTTGTTTCTCTCTTAATGCTCCAGAAGTTGCCAAAAGTTGCGATAGTTGTTTAGTTTGCCTGTTACAAGTTAAAAGTGGTTTTTAGCAATGGGAGTCATGTTTTTTAAGGTTCATACTAATATGAAGATCTTGTAATTCTATATTCAGCATAAGAGAAGATGGCCTCTGCTTTGGGCGGTATGACAACAATTGCCACATCTACCTCATTGGGTAACAATGGAAAGGGGAAGAAGTTGGGTGCAATGTTTGATAATTATGGCAGACAATTGTCTTCTCTTTCGGTTTTTTCACCCATTTCCTTTAATCGCTCAAGCAGAAGAGGGACTCTGAGATTACGCGACAGAGAGAAGGTAGTTAATACAAGAGCTATGGAAAAGGAGTTTTACTTCAACAAGGATGGCTCGGTGACAAAAAAATTGCAGGTCAGAGAAAAAATTATGTTTAAAGGAAGGTCACCTGCACGTGAAACTTCACTGCGGTGGATCTTTCCTTGTCCACTTATATTAGATTTTAATGTGTTATTTTAATTTTTCATGGAGGGTTGTTTTGGCATATGGTCTGGCATTCAATTGCACACTTACTGAAAGCATTGTCAATTTGTCTTGCGGGCGGTGTGAACAAACTTGCTGATCTTGTTGGAGTCACCCTTGGGGCGAAGGGAAAAATGTTGTCTTGGAGAGCAAGCATGGTTCTCCGAAAATAGTTAATGATGGTGTGACGGTAGCTAAGGAGGTAATTTGTAGATGTGTGCTCTGGTTTTCTTTTTAACGTTGTATTAGTTCCCCCTCTTAAATGTCTTAGATTTGGTAAGCATAATTTGAAAACTCAAAGGTGAAAGGAAACATATTTGTTACCCAGTGGTCTACTTGGCCTATGGACTAGCCACATTAGAGTAATGCATAAAGCTTTCACAACAATAAAAGGAAAGGGTTATGGCTGAGTCAAATTTTATTGTTATTGACAGTGTAATGAAATGTATCTCAATGCTATGGTTTTGGCCTTTTTATTGGTTGAATTAGAGGACCCAGTTGAAAATATTGGGGCCAAGTTGGTAAGGCAAGCTACGGCAAAGACAAATGATTTAGCTGGGGATGGAACCACAACATTTGTTGTTCTTGCACATGTTGGAATATTGAAAAATTCCAGAACAATGAATGGAAAATAAATCTCCCTTCCTCTAACACAGAGAAAATAAAAATTTCTTTGACAGGAGACAGAGTTTCAATACTTTGAAAACAAACTTCTATTCCCTTCAATAACTCAAAAAAACTATTACACTTCTTCCTCACTAAGAGGGATTACAAAATTATGACTGCTACAAAACGCAGTGCATAAAACCAACTCACTGTCTGTTCAAAACAAACATACTCTGTCTCTAAAACACTCTGCTGTGTTTTTCACTTTCGCACTGCTGTGCATACACACTTAAGAAGTTACACTCAGTCTTTCACTTTTTACACACTGCTGTGTAATAAAAAATTTACGTACTGTCTATAAAAAAAACTACCAAGCTTTTTTGTCCTTTTTATTTTTATATGCCATAACATATAAAACATATTATAATAAACCCTCTTTTAAAAAAAATAAAATTAAAACTAAATTCTATGGCCTACCTTTCATTTCGCATATGATATATATATAACATATGCTTTGTATATATATATTCAATATCAAAACATTAAAGAACCCTTTCCGTCGAACTTCAAAAGTTTGAATAGATTGAATTTCAAACCAAATTCACGTTCCAAAATGGGATGCTGACGTCTGCCTAATTTGTAACGCGAATTCTCAATCCAATGTGCCTTATAAAAAATCCGGGTCCGGTTTTCAGGTTTTCAGATTCCCTTCAATTTCATGTGATCCAATATTAATGCTCCACGTGTCCTCCTTTTGAATTTACAAAACTGTCGGGTAAATTTCTGTTTGTTTAATTTCTGGTTGGTGAATTGCGTTAATGCTGGCTGTTGTGTTTAAATACAATCCTGTACGGAAATATGGCTGTGGCCGTCTACAAAAAAAACTTGCAGGAATTTTAAATGCTGAATTAAATTTCTGGATGGCATGCAAGCAACCTCCAAAAAAAAATGTTGTTGCTGCATCCGTCCTTCTGCTGCAGCAGTTGAAGTTAAAATTCAACAGCACAAGGTTTAATAAGTGAGGGTGTAAAGGTAACTTTTTGTCGATAGTACTGGATTAAGATCATCTATTCATTTTTGTAGGGTCTTATGGTGTTTGGTTTTTTAGTTTGGGTTGGGCTTATTGAGTCTAAGATAGTTTTTGAGTGAAAAAATTGCTATCAGGTATTAAAAAATTTTGGTTCTTTTGTCAAAATTTATGAGCTTGTTAGGAAATACAAAACTGGCAATGGTTGTATCTTAAATTTGTGGAAAATAATTTGAAATGAAACCTTTTTGTTTAGGTTGTTGCAGCAGGTGCAAACCCCGTTCAAATTACTAGGGGCATTGACAAGAAAATAAAGGCCCTTGTTTCAGAACTCAAAATTTTGTCAAAGGAGGTAAACGCTTGCCTTTTGAGTAGGCTAGTTTTCCTTTTTGTTGATGGTTTGGTGTATCTAATTGAATTAGTTGCATAAGGTATTTTTGGTTGCAAAATCCTTTTCATTTTTCATACAGTATTGACCTTGTGGAATACATTTGATTGTGTGGTCTTGTTAGATCTACAACATTTGTAGTTGTTTAGTCTTATGGCCGAGGTGCACTTTTATTATGGAAATAGTTGATGCAATATTGTCATTTAATCCTTAATGCAAGGTAGCATGTTGAGAAGTTTCTTGTGAAACATTTGGTATTCAAAATGACACTTGATCCTATACAGCATCATGCACTTGACTTCAAAATTCATATTCAAAGTGTGCCGGACAATTCTTGCAAAATTTCAAATATTTATGTTGTTTTAAACCATTATCTTTTTCATGTATTGGATGCTGAAAATGTGAAAAAGACTTTGGTATGAAACCAACTGGTGAATAATTTCCAGCACAACAACCACTTCCAAGACATGATTTAGAAGTATAAAAAATGTGCTTATGAAGCATAGAAAGATATCCTTGATGCATTGTCAATGTTTGGCTAGGGTTATTTTTGGAGAAAATAACTCCTTATTCCTAGAATAGTGATCTTCAATACAAGTAAATGCCAAAGAAGAGAGATCATCGTGTGATGCAACAAAACTGAAATTGGACCCCTAAGGAGAGCTGGTGTGTCTACAATCGCTCTGTCAGCATTTTCCCTTGGTTTACCCCATTCTTTTCCTCCAGCCTGAGTCTTAATTGACTTCTTCTTTCTTCGGGTTTATTTATAAAATTCGTAGAATTTGATAAATAAATACTATCCACAATGGTTGGACTTTAATTTATATTCCCGACTTTATATTATCTCCAATCCTTATAACCAATTTTTAACTTTCAACACTTTTTATTTATACTCCACGTTTCTTTTTAAATAAATAACTTGTAATGAACTTTCGGCTCTATATTTCACCACCCAGCCTTACAACAATCACGCTCCAGACTTATGCTAATTATCCGCTAATCGTTTAATTAAACAATTTCATTATACTCCGGCCCCACCTATATATATCGATAACCAATCAAACACTCGTATCGTACCTGGCTATCCTCCGCACACCTTAGTTAACCTCCGGGCAAGTTCAACGTGCGACCACCGTCCGATGGCCCTTCTCCAAATCAACGACTCTTGGCAATTTCGCTCGGCTTCCAACGTCGGGCTTTAACGTGCGATGGCGCGGGTTAAACGGTGGTTTTACGGGGGTCACTTCGCCACGTGTCGCATTCCCTATGGAATCGCTCGCAAATAGGAAATACCGCCTACTCCGCAAAAGCAGTGCGATATGGGCAACCCGCTTTTGTGATTCCGCTCGTGGTTTTGGTAGAGGGCTTGACCAAGGGTGCAAGTCTGGTTCCGCTATCCTTTTGTTTGTTAACTCATGTCCAATCCTTGGGTCAGGTTCCGAAAGCACAACAATTTTGTCTCTTTATTAAGCGGGATTTTTATATTTGAACAGTTTTCACGACCCCGGTTCTCTACACAGACCTCGCCTTTGGGTGGGGTGAGTTCACAGGGTTATCCAACAATTTACGGGAATTCAAAGACAAAAGAATGGAATTATCAGTACCCAATCACCTCACAGTTAAAAAATTCTTCACAATTAGCAGTTCGAGATAATTCAATGGCAACTATGCTTGGAAATCATTTAACTGGAAACAATTGTTCACACACAGAGGTTTATTGCAGAAATCCCCTCTACTCTCCTCTTCCCTCTCTACTTTTATTCATTTGAGGAATTAAAATTTATATACATAACATATGGCTCTTCGGTTCCTCTGAGAGGACCGTTCTAGAAATCAAAAGGTCTAATTATAATAATTCAACTAACTAAAACTACTCGACTCCTACAACTCTAACTAGTCTAAGTAATACAGTCAGTTGAGGTATTGACACCTAGCTGTTACAATTTTGGTGGTTTCGAACCCTCCTAGCCACAACATGTGGACAAAAATCCTACATTGTTGGCTAGTGCCTAATGCCCCTACATCATCGTGTGACATAAACCTATTAACAATAGTGAATTCCTTGAATTTTACCAAATATTTTCTTTGAATTCCTTGCTTTTAAAAGCCAATGATATCCCATATTGTGTTAATGTTACGGAAATTCCTTGTCCTAGTGCCTCACACTCTACTATGAATGTTTTACCAAAATTCGGTGCAACCGATGTTGGTGTAGAAGACATGGCATCCATTGAAAGAGAGAATGCCAAAGTAGCCTCATCATTCCATATAAATGATATTTTCTTCAAGAGATATGTGAGTGGACTTGAAATGCATGCATAATTCTTAACAAATGATCAATAATATCATGTAAGTCTAAAAATCTTCTAAGAACCTTGATTTTCTTAGGAGTGGGTCATTTATGACAGCTTGCATCTTTTGAGGGCTCCAACTTCACTCCTTCCTTTAAAACAATATGAACGAATACTCGAATTCTTATTTCCCAAAGCACATTTGGATATTTTACATAAAAATGATTGTTCTCAATAATTATTTATATAAATTTTCCACATGTTTAGTGTGGTATTCCCATGATTTATTATAAATATGTGTATTATCAAAGAAAACCAGCACAAATTTTATAAGATGGGATCAAACAAAATTGTTCTTAAGTCGAGCCTGTCGGACTTCAAACGGCGATAAACAATAATTCAAACCAAATTCGCGTTCCAAAATAGCCTGCTGACATCGGCCAATTTTGTGACGTGAAAACCAATTGAATTCCACCCTAATCTTTTTTCGGGTCCGAAGTTGGGCTAGCATACGGAGGGAGAGTTGTGACGCGAATTTCTTATAAAATTTGCCCTAATATTTTTTGGGTCCGGATTTCCACTGCGCGAGCGGCCCAAACAAAGATCCTCTCCAATCAATTTCTGCCACGTGTCCTCAATAAAAACTTGCCCTGCTCTCGACTACGGGTGCATTCGATGGCGTTTAAGGCGATGGGACATGGATATGGCGATTTCATATCAATATCATTAACATTTAACGTTGTTCAATTAAGTTTTCACATCAAATCCGCATTAATTAATTTTTAACACTGTTCAAGATCGGCCTCCACTCCTCTTAGTGATTCCGCACGCTCCAATATGATCCGGCCTTCAGCTCTCATTATTAATGATCAGAGATTAATTATTATGGGCATCCTTTGATTTCATTGCAGTCGGGTCGAGAAAATGGATTTTAGCTATGGTTTTTCAGACGAGCCGGTTGCTGGATTACACTGCCTGCTAACAGTGACGATAAGGAGAAGTGGCCAGCTAAACTGCTACCTAGACCTTGCAGCATATCTGCATTTCTCTTGGTTCTGTCTCTGTCTGTCTTCCTCTGTTAGTGGATTGAATTATACTTCTCGATGCTCTCTTGTGCCTGGCCAGGAGAGGCACCCATGCCTCGCGTGCGTCATAGGATGCGTTGCCGCGGGGGGGAGCAGAGGTCAGCCTGCGGGCTCTCCGACCCCTCAATGAGGTCGACTTCTGGCCAGTCCAGTGATTATTACTTAGGTCGATATCCAAATACTAGGAGTGGGCGGGGTCGACTTGTAGGATCTAGCCACCGTATGGATTTCCCTACTCCTGGCTTCCCCATCGCTAGTTCACCTTCTCCCACGACGCGCACTGCACAATTTTCCTTTAATTGCTCTCTCAACCGCCCGAGAATCACGGCTTTAGTCACTGTGGTCTTCCGCGAGGAGGCCCAAACGGAGGAATAATGCACGTGACTCGAAAACCAAATGAATTCCGCCCTAATCTTTTTCGGGTCCAAAGTTGGGCTGGCGTACGGAGGGAGAGTTGTGACGCGAATTTATTATCAAATTCGCCCTAATATTTTTCAGGTCCGGATTTCCACTGTGCGAGCGGCCCAAACAAAGATCCGCTCCAATCAATTTCTGCCACGTGTCCTCAATAAAAACTTGCCCAACTCCCGACTGTAGGTGCATTCGATGGCGTTTAAGGCAATGGGACATGGATGTGGTGATTTCATATCAATCGCATTAATATTTAATGTTGTTCAATTAAGTTCCAAGGTTTTCACATCAAATCGCATTAAATTTTAACACTGTTCAAGATTGGACCTCCACTCCCGTTAGCGATTCTGCATGCTCCAATATGATTCGGCCTTCGGCTCTCATTAATGATTAGAGATTAATTATGACGAGCATCCTTCGATTGAATTGCATTGATAAAATGGCATTTCGCTATGGTTTTTCAGACGAGCCGGTTGCTGGGTCACAAAGCCTGCTCACTGTGACGAGAAGGAGAAGTGGCCAGCTGAACTGCTGCTTAGACCTTGCTGCATATCTGCATTTCTCTCGGTCTGGTCTGTGTCTGTCTTCCTCTGTTTCTTGGAATTCTGCTTCTCCCTCTCCACTTGTGCCCATTGCGCCTGAGACTGCACCCATGCCTCACCAGAGTCAAAGAATGCGTTGCCGTAGGGGGAGCACTAGAGGTCAACCCCTGCGCGCTCCCTCTAGCCCCTCAACCGAGTCAACTTCCGGCCAGTCCAGTGATTATTATGCAGGTCGCTATCCAAATACGAGGAGTGGGAGGGGTCAGATTGTAGGATCAAGCCAATGTATGCATTCCCCTACTCCTCGTTTCCCTACCGCTAGTTCACCTTCTACGGCCACAACGTGCACTGCGCAATTTTCTTTAAATTTCTCTCTCAACCGCCCCCGAATTATAGTCTCAGTAACTATGGTTTTCTGGGAGGAGGTCCAAATGGAGGAAGAAAGCACCCATTCGACGGGTCTGAGCTAGGAAAAAGCTGGCCAGCATTCAGGCCTTCAGGAGGGGAGCCGTGGCGTGCATGTGGAGGTAGCACCTAGCGATCCTGGACCTTCCGAAGGATGGTGCCGAATCGTCGAGGAACCACCAGAGGAGTAGTTTGGTTAATTTGGTTTTCTTGCTTCGCAAGCCCACTTAATTGGGCATGTTTTAATTAGATTATATTACTGTGCTGTACCTCTGTAATATTTTTGAATTCTGTAAACGTTCAAGACTGGTTTCCCCGTATGAGGGTAGTCTTCTTAATTTTTTGATTTTTTGATGACAAATTTTCCATGAGTCTGGGAAATGTTTTTGACTAAGGTGTAATTTTATTCCCACCGTTAATAGATTAACTTTACTTAGAATTCTCACATGATTAGTGTTTTTCTTGATCTGTTCAAGGATTTTGGCTACTTTAATTTGTATTTGGAACAATGGACGTCGGTACTCTATCTGTTGCTTTACTATTCTACATACTACTATTTCACTTTCTTATAGATGCCTTGGGCATATTTGGATGCTTTCTCAGATTGTCAATAATCTCCATGTGGACCGTTACTAGATTTTATATCATGTCCCTATATGTGGCATGGGGTATTTTTCTATCATTGTCTGGGGTGGGACTTCCACTTTTCTGGATGGATATTTGGGTTCCAATCTTCAGATGTGAAAATGTAATGACTTCATGGACTATTTTACTTCATATAATATATTGAAAACAACGTTTTTTCTCTTGTGAAAAAAAAAGGATTAATGTTTATCACTCTGCCTTCAAAACTAGCGATGCTGGTCTATGTTGCTAGTTTATTGATATGGTCTGATGGTCTTTTTATATTTTGGACATATCACACTCCTCACATGATTAGCGTTTTTCTCTTTTCAAGGATTTTGGGTACTTTAATTTGTATTTGGAACAATGGTCGTCGGTACTCTATCTATTGCTTTACTATTCTACATACTGCTATTTCACTTTCTTATAGATGCCTCAGGCATATTTGGATGCTTTCTCAGATTGTCGATAATCTCCATGTGGACCGTTACTGGGTTTTATATCATGTCCCTGTATGTGACATGGGGTATTTTTCTATCATTGTCTGGGGTGGGACTTCCACTTTTATGGATGGATATTTGGGTTCCAATATTCAGATGTGAAAATGTAATGACTTCATGGACTGTTTTACTTCATATAATATATTCAAAACAGCGTTTTTTCTCTTGTGAAAAAAAAATGATTAATGTTTATCACTCTGCCTTCAAAACTAGCGATCTGGTCTATGTTGCTGGTTTATTGATATGGTCTGATGGTCTTTTTATATTTTGGACATATCACACTCCTCACATGATTAGCGTTTTTCTCTGTTCAAGGATTTTGGGTACTTTAATTTGTATTTGGAACAATGGACGTCGGTACGTACTCTATCTGTTGCTTTACTATTCTACATACTGCTATTTAACTTTCTTATAGATGCCTCGGGCATATTTGGATGCTTTCTCAGATTGTCGATAATCTCCATGTGGACCGTTACTGGGTTTTATATCAAGTCCCTGTATGTGACATGGGGTATTTTTCTATCATTGTCTCGGGTGGGACTTCCACTTTTCTGGATGGATATTTGGGTTCCAATCTTCAGATGTGAAAATGTAATGACTTCATGGACTGTTTTACTTCATATAATATATTCAAAACAATGTTTTTTCTCTTGTGAAAAAAAAAATGATTAATATTTATCACTCTGCCTTCAAAACTAGTGATGCTGGTCTATGTTGCTGGTTTATTGATATGGTCTGATGGTCTTTTTATATTTTGGACATATCACACTCCTCACATGATTAGCGTTTTTCTCTGTTTCAGGATTTTGGGTACTTTAATTTGTATTTGGAACAATGGACGTCGGTACTCTATCTGTTGCTTTACTATTCTACATACTGCTATTTCACTTTCTTATAGATGCCTCGGGCATATTTGGATGCTTTCTCAGATTGTCGATAATCTCCATGTGGACCGTTATTGGGTTTTATATCATGTCCTTGTATGTGACATGGGGTATTTTTCTATCATTGTCTGGGGTGGGGCTTCCACTTTTCTGGATGGATATTTGGGTTCCAATCTTCAGATGTGAAAATGTAATGACTTCATGGACTGTTTTACTTCATACAATATATTCAAAACAACGATTTTTCTCTTGTGAAAAAAAAAATGATTGTTTATAGTCGAAGCGCTGCGGGGTGGTTTATTATATTAATATTTCATGGTCATTGGAACACCCACAATTCAGAACAAATATTGGAGATTTACTGTCATGTTTTAAAGTTTCATTTTTTTTTAAATTGAACCCACCATCGATATACCGACGCTTGTAAGCATCGAAATTGTGACAGCTTAAAAATGTTGGAAGAGCAACAGTATAAAAACGTCGGAAGAGAGACAGCATAAAAACGTCGGACCACATTTCGTCGGAATTGCGACAATTTACAAACGTTGGAAGAGTGACGTTTACAAACGTCGGAAGAGTGACGTCAAAAACATCGGACCACATTTCGTCGGAATTGCGACAGTTTACAAACGTCGGAAGAGCGACGTTCAAAATGTCGGACCACATTTCGTCGGAAGTGTGACAGTTTACAAACGTCGGAAGCGCGACGGTTTGGGAGACGTCGGAAGAGCGACGCCTATTTGGAAGCGACGGAAAGGTGTTGGTAATGCGACACTTTTTAAGTGCGTCGAAATTGCGACGGCATAGTAGACCACGGTTTTCCCATCCTCGAACTGTCGCTCTTGCAACGACTATGTGTCGGAATAGCGACGTATTGGCTGTTGGAAATTCCGCCAAATTTTGTAGTGAGTTATTTTAAAAAAAATGATTCTAGTCAATCCCTAATCATGGTTTGATTCATGAATGGATGTAGAAATTTTAACTTCTTGTAAACACAATATCTTAATAACAAGAGCAACATTTATTACTTTCAAAATCGTGGTTGTAATAATGGTTTGTGAGCTCTTGCATGTTGCATGATACCATCTTCATTTTATTTTTATGAATGAATTCCATTGATATCTTCTTACGCTCACACCTTGAAAAGGTTTCAAATTATTTGGGAGTGCTAACAATTTGTATACAAGGTAGAAATATCATTTGAACTTATTTTCCCTATATTTTTGTAGGTATTGTTTTTGCCAATCAATGGAGAATCATTTGGTTGTCAGGGTCAAGAGTGGTTCTATAGGACCCCACTTCTTACATAATAACATATTGGGAGATTCTTGGTGGCTCTTTGATTGCCATAGAATTGCTAATATTATTCCGAGTTAGGCTTGGAGAGGACGAGGGAGATGTAATTTTCTTAATATAGGTAAATTAATTTTCTCATGTCTATTTAAAATTCCCATTTCTAACAAATCTAGTCCACATATTATTGCTTTCATTCAGCAAGCAAGGCCTATGGGTCCTAACTTGATGTTTCTAGGGATACGAGTGCAAAGGAGTAGGGAGAATAATTTATCCTATGGGGGAGACTTTGGTACTTGAAGTAAGTGTTGGGGATATTGATGTGTGGCACAACTTGATGTCAAATAAGCCTAAGCCCCCAAATGTATGACAAATATTTTTGATCCATTAAAATATCAACCTTGATGCATTATATTTTTGAGGGTATGGCTTAAAGATACGAATTGATTCACTATATATATTTAATTTTCCCATTGTGTAACAAATTATTCTATAAATGGTCAAAAGTGTAAGGGAATTCCACTTAGCTCATTAAATAAATTTTAGAACCTTCTTAAGTTAAAAACCATTCATTCCTTTTTGAAAGAAAACAACCATAGTGTTTTGATGCATCCATAGGCTATCATATATACTTCATGGCAATGCTTTTCAATCCAAAAATGGAAATGAAAAAAAAATGTAGCTAGGCCATGAATAGCCATGCAACTCAATCCATGGGGTCCTAAGGTCTCTAAAGCCTAGGATTTGGGAAAAACTGTAGTGGAATATGATCCACCAAATACCATAACATTCCCTAAGTGGATATTGTGAGCGACTCAAATCGAAGCATGGAAAATTATCTAATTTTTCTATGTTTGGTATACATGATAATAATGGCATTACCCACAAACACATACACTCATAACCAATACCTAGTTCCCTAAAAATCAAATGTTTCCAATATGCTCAATTAGCAGTGAATGATTCTTCTAGGAGGTCAATGTGTTGGTTTGGGGTGTTATTTTTAGCCTTGGATACTTAGTGGTAAGGGCTTCAAGGTTCAAGGGTTAAGTTCCAAGGGCTTTAGGGTCGGGGGATTTAGCGGTTAAGGACTTAAGATTTAGGGGATTTAGGTGTTTAAGGGGTTAGAAGTTAAGGTTTTTAAGGGTGAAGTATTAGGGGTTAAGGGTCACAGGTTAAGAGGATAAGGAGTTATCGCTTACGAGGTTCATGGATTATGGGTTAGGGGTTAGTTTCTTAAGATTTAATGAGTCAAGGGATTTATGGGTTATGAGTTATGAGTGTAGGGGTTAAGGGATTATGGATTGGGTGTTAAGGGGATATGGAATTCAATGGTTATGGGTTAAGGCCTTATGGTTTGTAATAATTTGACTCCTAATACCCTTATCACCACTATTGGGGGTTCCCCTATCGATTGCTCTCGTTACCTTCCCTCTAGGTCCCCTAGCCCCTATGAAATTAGGTCCTAAGCCCCTTTCTCATTCTCTAATGCTAGGATTATAGATCATAGTAAAACATGCTTGAACCTTTGAATTATGCCCATCCATGCTACCCTTGTTTCCCCTTGCCCCGTTATTTCACATTCCCCAAGGAAAAACTCAAATATTTGGATGTATCTTGGATGACTTGTCACATTCCACTAGCTTCACGCATGAATAGGAATTTCCATCATTTAAGAATTTTTTGGAGGGTTTTCATGGCATAGTCAAGGGTCACATTTACAAAAAAGGAGCATTTAAGTATATGTTATAGGGATTAAGGACTATAGGGTTATTGACAGGGAAGAAATTCCACCTTGCCAACAAGGGGGAATTAACCTGATCGTATGTCCCAACTATACTTTCTCTTGTTTGGAATGGCTAATCCAAATGGGTTTTAAGGACTGTTATAAGAGTTTGGGGAATAATGAGTTAGTGGTTAAGGGATTAGGGTTTAGGGGCTTAGGGGTTAGGGTAATAAGGGATTAGGGGTTAGAGGTTTAGGGTTTAGGGGTTAGGAGAATAATGAGTTAGTGGTTAAGGGTTAGGGGATTTAGGCGCATTTAGGGGTTAGGCGAATAATGAGTTAGTGGTTAAGGGTTTAGGGATTGGGGATTTAGGGATTAGGGGATTTAGGTGAATTTAGGGGTTAGGGGTAAAATAATGAGTTAGCGGTTAAGGGATTATGGACTAGGGGCTTAGAGTTAGGGGATTTAGGTGTAGTTTGGGGTTAGGTGAATAATGGGTTAGTGGTTAAGGGGTTCGGGATTAGGGACTAGGGGGTTAAATGGATTAGGGGCTGGGAGGCTTAGGGTTTAGGGGGTTAAATTGGTTAGGGGATTATAGGTCTAGGGGGTTAGGGGATTCAGAAGTTAAGGATTTTAGGGGTTAGGGTTTAGGGGGTTAGGGGATTTAGCAGTTAAGGATTTTAGGGGTTAGGGTTTAGGTGGTTAAATGGGTTAGGGGTTTAGGGGTTTAGGGGGTAAAATGGGTTAGGGGTTAAGGGTTTAGGGGGTTAAATGGGTTAGGGGTACATAGCATACCTTGTCACTCCCTCCTTAGCACACCTAGAACTTGCTAACACTCCCTATCACACACTCTTATTCATTCTTTTCCATGTAATTGAAACTAGTTCAACTTTATGTTTCCCTGGCGCTCCCTAACATGTGTCTGGGCCACACCCTAGCACCTAGGACATATTAGAATGCCTAACAATATGCCTTTGAACTTTCTAGAATTTTTTAGAAATTCCTGAGATTCCTTGCACACCTTGGCACTCCCTTATTTTCATGCCCAAGGAAATGAGTTTGGGAGGGTCGGGTCGTGTTGGGGCACCTAAGGAAACGTGTTCGGGAGGGTCGGGTCAGTCCAGGCCATGTCGTGTGAGGGCGCCCATTAAGGAAACACGTTCAGGTGGGTCAGGTCATGTGAGGGCGCCCAGTGAAATGCGTTTGGGCAGGTCGGGTCGGTTCGTGTCATGTGAGGGTGCCTAAGAAACACGTTTGGGAGGGTTGGGTTGGGTCGAGTCAGGTTGTGTCATGTGAGGGCACCCATTAAGGAAACATGTTTGGGTGGGTCAGGTCGGGTTAGGTTGGGTTGGGTCGGGTTAGGTCATGTCATGTGAGGGCACCCATTAAGGAAACATATTTGGGTGGGTCGGGTTGAGTCAGATCATGTGAGGACACCCAAGGAAATGCGTTCGGGTCGATCGAGATGGGTCGTGTGAGGGTAGTCATATAAAAAATGATAAGTTGTGACTGCCTGTGTGCCTTATGCACATTCGTGCGACCCATTTTCCGCTTGTTCCCTTGTGCTTTTGTTCGGACGAGTTGGGTCATGTCATGTGAGGGCGCCCAAGGAAATGCATTCAGGTTGGGTCAGGTCTGGTCGTGTGAGGGAGGTCGTGTAGGGTCGTGCCCTGTGAGGGTGCCCAATGAAACGTCTTCGGGTGGGTCGAGTCATGTGAGGGTGCCCAAGGAAATGTGTTAGGGTCGGGGGATTGTATATCCTTGCATTGATAAATTTGGTTTCTTGGCTTACAATGTAGTCTAAGTAATGGTTCATTTTGTTCATACTTCATTCTAAAATGTTGGAGGTGTTTTCTTTTATAGATTATATTCAGCTACCTAATGCCCCAACATGAATTGATAAAAATGGACACTTGTTTTCTTCTATTTTGAGTTGTTTTTGGAAGGCATTGATGTTGGTTGTTTCATAAAGGAAAGCAACATTGATGCAGGTTTAAGGACTTAGGGGTTAAGGGTTTAGAGGTTTAGGGTTTATGGGGTTAAATGGATTAGGGGAACCTAGCATACCTTGTCACTCCCTCCTTAGCACACCTAGAACTTTCTAACACTCCCTATCACACACTCTTATTCATGTTGGTTGTTTCATAAAGGAGAGAAAAATTGATGCAAGTTATTTACCATTGTTTGTAATCAAGTAAAATCACCCCAAATTACCCGACCCACCTCGACCCACTTGAACGTGTTTCCTTGGGTGCCCTCACACGACCTGACCCAACCTGACCTGCCAGAACGCGTTTCCTTGGGCACCCTCACATTAAATGACCTAACCTGAACCGCATGAATGTGTTTCTTTAGGTACCCTCACACGACCTGACCCGACCTACATGAACGCATTTCCTCAACCCAAACCAAATCGAATCACCCAAACGCATTTCCTCGGGCACCCTCACATGCCACGACCTGACCAGACTGGACTCAAACCGAATGTGGTTCCTTGGGTGCCATCACACGACCCAACTCGACCTGACACACCCAAACATCAATTAAGGCATGACGAGGGAGAAAACGACAAACAGGTCGCACAAATGTGCACAAGGCATATAGGTGGCACAACTTAGCATTTTTGATACGGCCACCCCCACACGATCTAACTCGAACGTGTTTCCTATCGTGCCCTCTCACGACATGACCCAACCCTCCTGAACAATGGCAAGAGGGAGAAAATGGAAAATGGATTGCAAAAATGTGCAGTACAAAGCACATGAGCAGACACAACTTAGCATTTTTTATACAGCCACCCTCACATGACCTGACTTGACCCGACTCGACCTACCCGAACGCGTTTCCATAGGCACCCTCACATGACCTAACCCAACCTGACCCTCCCAAAAGTGTTTCCCTAGGTGCCCTCACACTACCCAACCTGACTCACCCTGACCTGCCTAAACATGTTTTCTTGGGGACCCTCACATGACCCGACCCAACTCGATCGAACGCGTTTCCTTGAGTGGCCTCATAAGATTTGACCCGACCCAACCTGCTCGAACGCATTTCCTCGGGTGCCCTCACATGACATGACTTGAGCAGACCTTCCCGAACGCATTTTTCTGGGTGCCCTCACACGACATGACCTGACCTGACCCACCCAAACACGTTTCCTTGGGTGCCCTCACACGACACAACCCGACCCACCTAAACGCATTTCCTTCGACGACCTCACACGACATGACCCGATCAAACCCAACCTGACCCACATGAACGTGTTTCCTTGGGCGCCCTCACATGACCCAACAAGACCCGACTCAGATGCGTTCCTTGGGCACCCTCACACAACTTGACCTGACCTGACCCGCACGAACACGTTTCCTTGGGCACCCTCATAGTATGACATGACCGGAACGGATCCGCATGTATGCGTTTCCTTGGGCACCCTCACACAACCTGACTTGACTCGACCCACCTGAATGCATTTCCTTGGGTGCCCTCACATGACCCAACCTGGCACTACTCAACCTGACATGACCCGACTTGACCCAACTCGACCCAACCTCACACGACCCGACCTCACATGACCTGATATGACTCGACCCAACTCGACTCGACCCGCCCAAATGTGTTTCCATAGGCACCCTCACAGGACATGACCCAACCCACCATGACTCTCCCGAACGTGCTTCCTTGGGCGCCCTCACATGGCATGATCTGACTTGACCCACCCGAATGAATTTCCTTAGGTTCCCTCACACAACCCAACTCAACCCTCACGAATGTGTTTCCTTGGGTGCCCTAGCTCACACGACCCGACCCGAACCGACCCAGCCTGCCTGAACGAGTTTCCTTGGGTGCCCTCACACGATCTCACCCAACCCAACCCGCCCAAATGAATTTCCTCGGGCGCCCTCACAAGACACGACCCAACCTGACCCTATCCGCCCAAATGCGTTTCCTTGGGCACCCTCACAGTACAACACGTCCTGACCTGATCACCCGACCTGAATGCGCTTCCTTGGGCACCATCACATGAATTGACCCAACCTGCATGAACACATTTCCTTGGGCGAGCTCACATGACATGACCCGACCAGACCCAACTCGACCCGCCCTCACACGTTTCCTTGGGCGCCCTCACACAACTTGACCCGAACGCGTTCCTTGGGTGCCTTCAGTACACGACCTAAAACGACCCGACCCACCTGAACGTCATGTTTCCTTAGGCACCCTCACATGGCATGACCCTACATGACCTGACCCAAACGCGTTTACTTGGGTGCCATAAACGTCTATATTTTGATGATTTTTTCATAAACGTCATTATTCCGACGCTTGGTTCACAAACCTAACACTTCCAATGCTTTTCGATGCTTGGTTCACAAATTTCGCTATTCCGACGCTTGTTTCATAAGCGTCACTATTCCGATGCTTGGTTCACAAACATCGCACTCCTGACGCTTTTGTCCCAAACGTCGGACTTCCTACGCTTTGTCCAAAAACGTCACTATTCTAACAATACCCGTAAACATAGCTATTTTTACGATACTCCATAAACGTCGCTAGAGCGATGCTTGTTGGTGGAATTAAAAAAGTTAGGAAACTTTCTGACAATACGTAAAAATGGTCGGAACTAAAGTGTCGGAAAATTGACCATATGTACTAGTGTGGGGTTGGCACTTGGCCACTGTGGGCCTGGTGGGTGTGCCCACCTGAACCAAGGTGGCCATGCCACGGTCGGGTGTCCACCTGAGCCCAATGATGCCAGAGGGCTACCGTTGGGCTCGGGAAAAAGCCCGCCCATGGGCGCATCCTCCTGCTACGGGTGAACGCACCCATGGACGGCTATCCACCCAAGCCCATTGGCAGCTACGCCCACCCATGGGTGCCGTTAAGCTTGGGCTGACACCCGCTCATGGGCGCATCCACCTCAATCATGACGGTCATGGGATGATCGTGCTACGAGTGGATGTGCCCACGTGTGGGTGTCTGCCCAAGCCCAGGGGCACAATCAACCCCCTGCCAGGCAAGGGGGCAGATTCTAGGAATCAGCCAAATCGACCCCCTACTTGGCAAGGGCTCAATTCCCTTGGGCTCAAGTGGACGCCTGCCCGTGGGTGCGTCTGCTCGCAACACAGTGTCATGGGCACCGGTGGGCACGTCTGCCTGCAACACGGGGTCGTGGGCACTTTCGCCCACAACACACTGTCGTGGGCACCCATGCTACGGGCGAATGCGCCCACGGGAGGGTGCCTGCTCAAGCCAAACGTCCACAGTGCTGCGCTATGGGCAGACGCACCCATGCCTGCTCGTGGTTGTCGTTGGGATCGAGTAGACACCCACATGTGGGCATCCGCTTGAACCCAAGGACATAATTGACCCCCTGTCAAGCAAGGGAGCCGATTTTTTTAATCGGTCTTATTGACCCCCTTGACTGGTAGGGGGTTGATTCCTTTGGGCTTGGGTGGACGCCCGTAGCATGGTGTCATGGGCACCCATGGGTGGATCCATCTGTAGCATGGTACCATGGGCACCCATGCTGCAGGAGAACGCGTCCACCTATAGCATGGTGTCGTAGGCACCCATGTTGCGGGCAGACGTCCTAAGGGCAGGCATCTGCTTGAGCCCAATGACCACGATGTTGTGGGCGCCCACGGGCGGGTCCACTTGTAGCATGGTGCCATGGGCACCCATGTTACGAGCGGACGCATCCACCTGTAGCACGGTGCCATGGACACCCATGTTGCGGGCGGACATGCCCATGGGCGAGCGTCTGCCCGAGCCCAATGGCCCGGGAGTTGGCTCCCCTACCCCAATTCTGAGAATCAGCTCTGAAAGTATAAAAAATTCTCTAGGGGCTTGGGGAGATGAGATGTAACTTTTTTTATTTTTTGTTTTTTATTTTTAATTTTTTTTTCTAGTAAAGTCGGGGAGAAAATGTAAAAAAAATTAAATTTTTTTAAAGGAACTTGCTTTAAATTTAGGGGGGTTGATTATCAGAATCAACCCCAAAAATAAAATAAAAATTAAATTTGTTTTTTAAGGTGGTTGGGGAGATGACTTATTAAAAAAATTAAAATTTGTTTTACAGTTGGGGTCGAGGAGAAAATGTATTTTTATTTTTATTTTTAAGGAACTGGTTTTAAATTTTGGTATTTTGGATGAATCTTAATGCACACTAAACCTGGAGGAGATGGACATGTTTATGGTGCTTTTTTTTTATAATTTTAATTAAGATATTTATTTTTTTATGATTTACTAATTTTTATGTACATATATATGTTTGTAGGAAAATGACATCAAGGAATGTTTCTATCAATCTTTCTGGACCAAAGTCAACCATTGCATCAACTAAAGCTATAGGTGCGCCCTCAAAAAATACTACTGAGCAAATTCCACCTCAAATAATTACTGAAAATGTAGGAGAAGTCACCACAAAACAAAATAAGTTGGCTTCATACTGGAAGAAATCAAAATAAGTGAATCGTACAAAATATGCATGCTTTCTAAAAGATATGGAAGGCAAAACTCTGCAATTATATCTATATGCTAGTAAGAATTTTGATGCTGCAATTTATGAGGAGGTGGGAAAATTACTAGACCTATATATTTTTCCGAATTATGAGAATGTTTATATACTTTCAAAACCACCCAAGACACATGATAAGCTTAGATATCATTTTACATTGGAGTTGTATAACACAGGGGAAGGTTCTTCAAGGATATCCAAACAAATCATACATAATATTGCACACAATATTTTCAGTATTTTTATTTACACTTACGTTTTTTACATTAATCTAATTGTATCATTATATTTTTAATAACTTGGTTATTATTGACATATTATATTTTGTTTGACAGGATTTTGTTGAGAGAATTTCAACTATGTTGTGGGGAATCTATTATATAGAGAGAAATATTATGAATGTTGTCTCCATTTTCCATGAGCATGAAGAAGAACATATGGGAAAGAAGCAAAAAAAATACTTCATGATGCTACAAGACTATATCAAAGGGATCAATCTAGTAATGGTAGACATGTTACTATTTAAAATGAGGAAGTTGAAGTTGAAGCTAAAGATGAATAATGTGTTGCCATTACTCAGGATCAGATTACAACTAATGTTAGAAAGGAGAAGAGCCATAAAAAACAAAAAAAACAAAAATTCCCAAGAATGTCTCCCTTCTAGTTGATGATGATGAGATTTATTCAGTTGAAGAAAATATCATAACCAATAGGAGGAAGAAACAAAAAATTACTCATTCTGAAAAAACCATGGACAACAGTGAAGGTCCTAGTGAAAACTCAAAAGGAAGAAGGGAAATCATTACACCAGGAGTTGATTTAGAGGATTGTGTTATTAAAACAAAACAAAATGGCATTCAACATCATTTTATGAAGACAAATTTAATTAAGGGTGGTCGATCATTTCAACTTAATTTCACTCAAGTCTACAAGCCAGTTGAAGGACAGTTCAAATATCAAATTAGAAAGCCACACACTTGCATGTTTGCAATTTGAAAACATTGATGAGGTACAACCCTTTTGCATATGCGGTTGATTATTTTCTTCTTATTGATCCAATTCAGGTTCCTAGCAAATAAGAATTTGACAAGTAAAAATGTTTTGAATACAAATATTATGTACTTAGGGGCAACCATTTTGTAAAATCTCAAAGGAAATTGATGGAGGAATATTCCAATAACCCACATTTTGAAACAATGAAATGTATCATTTATGTTGGTTGAAATGATACATAAGCAAAGTTATTGGCATGGGATCATAATTCAGTTAATGAGTATAGGATGTCTATGATTTTCATCCAAAGGGTCAAATTTATTCATAGTGAATTTGAAGAAAAATGTGGTGGGGATAAGACAAAGGTTGATCTTGCATTTTGGAAGGAATGTTGTATGGAAATCAATTATAAAATTGAAGAAAAAAAAAATTCAAAAGGTGGAAAAATAAATTTTGAAATATTTAAAGGTATGTATAACATTTTCCAGTTGCCATTTAGAACTGGAGAGATATGGGAATTGATTGATCAGATTTTTGAGTTGTGGGAGAACATTGGCATAAAAAGTCAGAAGGTCAAAAAGTCTAAACCATTGATATGTACCAGCAGTAGATCAAGTCCTGAAATGAAGCTACTTCTATAAGATATGACTGTCACACCTTGGATATCAATGCAAGGAGTGAACGATGAAAAACTTGTCAAAACAATATTATCTCGTGTAAAGTCCAGAGAATTATCAATGGAGGAAATGTATGAGGAATTTCTAAAGTAAGTTTTTATTTTTACTTATTTATGGATTATAAGTTGATGTTAATTATAATGTATTGTTGTTGGTAGTATTTGTTATACATATCACTATATTAACATTGTTTACTTTATTTATTCAGTCACAAGGTTTATATGAGAATACAAGAAAAAATGGTTAAATTTTTGAATAAATATAGTTGGAATGATGCTATACGCAACTACCTAGATTCAAGTTCTACATCAGTGTTAAAATATTTTTATCTTGTATTAAAAAAGCTACGTTGATTCATACATTAATTTCTATTCATATTTATATTATTTTTATTTTATAACTTATACATTTATTTTTTTATTTCATTAAAGGTGAATAAGGATGAAAATGGAGCATCGGATAGTTTCATAAGCTTTATTGAAAAATTAAAATGGAAAAGATGAGAAAAAAACGTCTTAGGGATGTTGGACTTGATCCCAGTCTTATTCATTTCACTTGGAATGGGCTCCACACTATCCAATATCAAATAATATTAGGTGATAATTGTAAAGACATTTCAAAACTCATACCTAAAAAGGATTATTCCCTAGTTATTGCAGATATTCCTCATGGTTTCAATATCCCAAACATCGAATATGATAGTGACCCTTATACTTATCAAGCTTTTAGTAAAGTGGTCGCAGGATTTCTAGACATCACAACATCACCATTTTGGATATTTGTGATATTTCATTCAGACACACAATTGGGGTTGTTATTATTAAGCTTCAAGGGAAAAGAAAAGTCAAGGATGCAACTTACATGGTAAGACATTGAATTTTTATGTTTGATTCATGTTAAAAAATAATTTATGTACAAGTTAATTGAACTTTTACTATTTCATGTTAGAGGCAAAATTCAAACCTTATTTGTTGCAGAAATCAACCAACTATAAGTGACTATGAGTTCATTCATATTGAAAGTTGGACAAAGCATGATAGCTATAAGCATATTGTTTTCAATAAAGTAGATGGAAAGAGTCATAGCCAAGTATCAGTTCATGATGTTGTTGTAAAAAACTAACATATGAAGATAAAGAAGCAAAATGAAAGATATTTAACATATATCAAAAACCACAGTCATTGATTAACTATCTTTTAGATTTATGATCAAATGAAAGACATTGGGTTTTGGATTTATTTTCAGGCTCTAGTGATTGTATTATATAAAAATGAATTTCACTATTTTTCTTTTTAATTTTTTTGTGTTTATACTAATTTACTAAATTTTTTCTTTTGTACTTGATGATTAGGTACAACACTAGCATGTTGCTTACAAAAGAAAGAAATTGCATTTCCATTGAGAAATACCCAGTGCAATGCAAATTTATTCACCAAGGAATTAATGCTCTTCAATTTCTTCCAGATGCAACGCAAGAAGTTGGCTTGAGGAAAAGTGATTTTAATGAATCCCGTGTGGGAAAAAAAGCATAGGAACCTCAACCACCATTATATGGAATGATTGGAAAGACATACTTATACTTTGGGAAATTCACAAACATCGAAGATCCATGAGAAGCAGAAAATGATCAAACTAAAGCCAATAATGAAAATATTGTGGAAGAAGATGATAATGAAACTCTTAAAGATGAAGAGTTTGGGTTACGTGATATTATTGATTAAATTTTAGTTAAGCTTCCAAATGAATCTCATTTTTTGTAGCTATTAATAAGTTATACTTGTAATGTTTTTACTTTGACATTATATGAGAATAATAAGTATTCAATTGTTGTTATTATATGGTTAGTATTTGTATAATGTGATTTTCACTTCATTTTTTATGTGAATCATTTAATTTTTGAAAAAAACTGTTATTATTATTAGTTTTTGACATAAAATTCATAAAAATTGCTAATATATATATATATATATATATATATATATATTTTAATTTTTTTCTTAAAAAATGGCTTATTTGACTTGTCACTTTTAACAAAAAAATACTCAAAATGTGTATATTTTTTTAGTTATATCTATATTAAAATGTGTATTTTTATGTAAATTATTTAAAAAACTTGCTTTTTTAGTGACAAATAGTTCATGTGCAATGACACATTATTTAACAATATATAATTAAATAGAAGATCAAAACTTTAAAATTTTGGCATTTTTTTTAAAGCTGCAAAAAATCAAATATCTCATTACAAAAAAAAAAATGAAAAGAAAAACAAAAAAAAAATCAGGAAAACACTTAAAAAAAAATGTAAGTGAAGAGAAAGAAGACGAGTACTTCCAAAATTGTTAATTTTAGAAAATAATTATTAGCATTTAATACATTTGAAAATTTAAGGTAAAAAATAAGTCTTCAAAAAAAAGGATGATGCTAGCATCAACACTTTTCAAAATTAACATAAAAATCACTAACATTTTAAAAATAATGTCTATACTTGGTTCATAAGAAAATTTAATCTGTCAAAAACATGTTAAAAAAAATTAAGGGTATTTTAAATCAACACTTTTCAAAATCAGAAATTTTTTTGCTACCTAAAAAAAACGTGTACTCATTTCAAAGTTTACGTTGTTGTAGCATTATCTGCACTACTTTTTCTCACAACTCTCAATGTCTAGCTCTTTCACTCTATTTCTTTCATCCTTTAGCTTCAATCTATCTTTCCTTTCCATCTTTCTTCTTTCCTTCTTTTCTTCCCTAATTATATATCTATCTCAAAACTCTCTCCTTTCTCTGGCTCTACTCCTCTAAATCAATCTTTACTTCTTTCTACTAGTGCTACCTTATCCCCCTAACCTTAAACATGGGATATACTCCTCTATTGTTTGGGTTCCATCCTCGTCAAACCTCTTTCCAAAAATAGCATCTTAATACACAATTGAACGCTAAACGGTGACCGGATTGTTTCCCCGTGCTCGTTGAGTACTTGAGGCCAAAGCGGATCGGATCGCGACAACAATACTTAGTTTCGCTTCGCTCTAGAAATGATATTGTGGACAATACTCTTGGCCCACTATGTGAAACGGACACACTATTATGGTATGTTTATTTTTCTTGGGAACCGTTTTTTTGTAACATTTCAATAATTTTCTCTCCAATCTTTTATTGCGGAATGAAATATGAACCAATCCTCCTTGCATAATAAAAATATAGTCTAAAGGTGAGGGGAATGGGAATATTAGTTTAAATTGATTAGTTGGTGATATTTAATTTGATGTAATAAATTAGTTTGGTTACACTTTAATTTAAAAAGTTAAATAATCTAAATAAGTTTGATTTTAATTTTAGTTCATCTTTTAATTTTTTATTATTTATATAAATTTGGTCCTCTAAGATTATATGTCAAAGCCATTGGTTCTGATAAAATAGTAAACTAGTTTTTTCTTCAAT